>JAXIVJ010015753.1:2500-30675 GCA_036785665.1 Chirona hameri
AGTCTACACACAGTCTACTCACACAGTCTACACACAGTCTACACACAGTCTACACACAGTCTACTCACACAGTCTACACACAGTCTACACACAGTCTACACACAGTATACACACAGTCTACTCACAGTCTACACACAGTCTACACACATTATACACACAGTCTACACACAGTCTACACACAGTCTACACACACAGTCTACACACAGTCTATACACAGTTTACACACAGTCTACACACAGTCTACAGACAGTCTACACACATTATACACACATTCTACACACAGTCTACACACAGTCTACACACAGTCTAACACACAGTCTACACACAGTCTACACACAGCCTACTCACACAGTCTACACACAGTCTACACACAGTCTACTCACACAGTCTACACACAGTCTATACACAGTCTACACACAGTCTACACATAGTCTACACACAGTCTACTCATACAGTCTACACACAGTCTACACACACAGTCTACACACAGTCTATACACAGTCTACACACAGTCTACTCACACAGTCTACACACAGTCTACACACAGTATACACAGTCTACACAGTCTACACACAGTCTACACACAGTCTACACCCAGTCTACACCCAGTCTACACACAGTCTACACACAGTCTACACACAGTCTACATACAGTCTACACACAGTCTACACACAGTCTACACACAGTCTACATACAGTCTACACACAGTATACACACAGTATACACACAGTCTACACACAGTCTACACACAATCTACACACAGTCTACACACACAGTCTACACACAGTCTACACACAGTCTACACACAGTCTACTCACACAGTCTACACACAGTCTACACACAGTATACACACAGTCTACACACAGTCTACACACAGTCTACACACAGTTTACACACAGTCTACACACAGTCTACACACACAGTCTACACACAGCCTACACACAGTCTACACACAGTCTACACACAGTCTACGCACAGTCTACACACAATCTACACACAGTCTACACACAGTCTACTCACACAGTCTACACACAGTCTACACACAGTCTACACACAATCTACACACAGCCTACACACAGTCTACTCACACAGTCTACACACAGTCTACACACAGTCTACTCACACAGTCCACACACAGTCTACACACAGTCTACACACAGTCTACTCACACAGTCTTCACACAGTCTACACACAGTCTACACACAATCTGCACACAGTCTACACACAGTCTACACACAGTCTACACACAGTCTACACACAGTCTACACCCGCAGTCTACACACAGTCTACACACAGTCTACTCACACAGTCTTCACACAGTCTACACACAGTCTACTCACACAGTCTTCACACAGTCTACACACAGTCTACACACAATCTACACACAGTCTACACACAGTCTACACACGGTCTACACACAGTCTACACACAGTCTACACACACAGTCTACACACAGTCTACACACAGTCTACACACACAGTCTACACACACAGTCTACACACAGTCTACACATAGTATACACACAGTCTACACACAGTCTACACACAGTCTACACACAGTCTACTCACACAGTCTACACACAGTCTATACACAGTCTACACACAGTCTACTCACACAGTATTCACACAGTCTACACACAGTCTACTCACAGTCTACACACAGTCTACACACAGTCTACTCACACAGTCTACACACAGTCTACACACAGTCTACACACAGTCTACACACAGTCTACACACAGTCTACTCACAGTCTACACACAGTATACACACAGTCTACACACAGTCTACACACAGTCTACTCACACAGTCTACACACAATCTACACACAGCCTACACACAGTCTACTCACACAGTCTACACACAGTCTACACACAGTCTACACACAATCTACACACAGTCTACACACAGTCTACTCACACAGTCTACACACAGTCTACACACAGTCTACACACAATCTACACACAGCCTACACACAGTCTACTCACACAGTCTACACACAGTCTACACACAGTCTACTCACACAGTCCACACACAGTCTACACACAGTCTACACACAGTCTACTCACACAGTCTACACACAGTCTACACACAGTCTACACACAGTCTACACACAATCTACACACAGTCTACACACAGTCTACACACAGTCTACACACAGTCTACACACACAGTCTACACACAGTCTACACACGGTATACACACAGTCTACACACAGTCTACACACAGTCTACACACAGTCTACTCACACAGTCTACACACAGTCTATACACAGTCTACACACAGTCTACTAACACAGTATACACACAGTCTACACACAGTCTGCTCACAGTCTACACACAGTATATACACAGTCTACTCACACAGTATACACACAGTCTACACACAGTCTACACACAGTCTACTCACAGTCTACACACAGTCTACACACAGTCTACACACAGTCTGCACAGTCTACACACAGTCCCTTCACGCCACCCACACTCCACAGTCTACCGCTCCCAGCCCGTAAACGCCTCGCCGGCCAGCGCTGTCAACACAATATCATGCCTGCATATTGCATACAGCCGGCCGCCGGGACAAACTGGCCGGCTCACTGCATACAAACCCGCCGGCCAGCCAGCGTACCAGGGCGGCGACACGGTCACACTTCGCCGGGATACCATCGGTCTGGGGTCCATATACAGGGGGCGCAGCGGCCGTCCCCAGTTCTCCGTGGTCGGCACGCGCGTCGCGGCGGCGCGGCGCGTGGCCGCAGGAGCAGGAGGGTATCGCCGGTTCTGGAGACCCGCCGGTCCGCCCTGGACTGGACGGCCGTAAAGGATGTCATTAGCCGCTGCCGAGCTCACGCAGGATGTCATTTGCCAATTAGCGCCCGCGGTGGCCGGTGGGCGGTGCCGGAAGAGCGGGCTCCGTGTCGACCGGCCCGCCCCCGCGCGGCGCCCAGACCCCATACACACAGCCCTGGCCCGCCCCCTCCGCACTGCTTTGGCCCACCCCCTCCTGAGTGTGCACACATGTACAATTACATACGCAATACACATTACACACTGCTGCTGGTTTTGGCGGCAGATTGTGCAATGTGCATACTGGTTGCCGTGATCGAAGGGCCGGCTGTCCAGGTCAGGGGCTGCTGACGGTAGGTGGCAGGGTGTAAGGGCCGGCTGTCCAGGTCAGGGGCTGCTGGCCGGTCAGGGGCTGCTGACGGTAGGCGGCGGGGTGTAAGGGCCGGCTGTCCAGGTCAGGGGATGCTGACGGTTGGTGGCGGGGTGTAAGGGCCGGCTGTCCAGGTCAGGGGCTGCTGACGGTTGGTGGCGGGGTGTAAGGGCCGGCTGTCCAGGTTAGGGACTGCTGTCCAGGTCGGGGCTGCTATCCAGGTCAGGGGCTGCTGACGGTATGTGGCGGGGTGTAAGGGCCGGCTGTCCAGGTCAGGGGCTGCTGTCCAGGTCAGGGGCTGCTGACGGTAGGTGACGGGGTGTAAGGGCCGGCTGTCCAGGTCAGGGGCTGCTGTCCAGGTCAGGGGCTGCTATCCAGGTCAGGGGCTGCTGACGGTAGGTGGCGGGGTGTAAGGGCCGGCTGTCCAGGTCAGGGGCTACTGACGGTAGGTGGCGGGGTGTAAGGGCCGGCTGTCCAGGTCAGGGGCTGCTGACGGTTGGTGGCGGGGTGTAAGGGCCGGCTGTCCAGGTCAGGGGCTGCTGGCCGGTCAGGGGCTGCTATCCAGGTCAGGGGCTGCTGACGGTAGGTGGCGGGGTGTAAGGGCCGGCTGTCCAGGTCAGGGGCTACTGACGGTAGGTGGCGGGGTGTAAGGGCCGGCTGTCCAGGTCAGGGGCTGCTGACAGTAGGTGGCGGGGTGTAAGGGCCGGCTGTCCAGGTCAGGGGCTGCTGACGGTAGGTGGCGGGGTGTAAGGGCCGGCTGTCCAGGTCAGGGGCTGCTGGCCGGTCAATGACAGCGCGGGACAGAGTCGGCGACACCTGCCGTTGTCGGCGCAGCCGTGTATGGCGCGCCGGCCGCCCCGAATATTCAACCGGCCCGGACGACATATTTGTTTTGACATTGCCGTGCGGCTGTCGATCCTGCAGATATGCTAAGCGCTCACAGCCGGCATACCTGCTCGGCGGTGTGACACCAGTTCGCACTCACTAGAGATGACGAGACGCCGATACAGCACGACTGGGATCACCTGAGGCGGTCCCGCCAGAAAGAGGTCCACATCTGGTTCAGTTAAATGTGAATGTCTGAGGGTTATTGTCGTTTGAATGCATGTCTTGGTGTGTTCAGTATATCACTGGACGCCAATGGGACTCTTGCCGTGGCCGGTCCTACAGCCACTATCGGCTGCAAAGTTAGGCTCGACTGTTAAGTTAAACTCATATGCTCGCCATTCATTATGTTATTTGATCACATTGGAAAATAAAACAGGAAACGCTATCGCAAATAAGATTTTCCGTAGAAGAATACGTTATTAGTTTTTGCGGAACCCTCGCTTTTCCCAACGTACTTCACCTGTCGGGTCATACACCCTTTTCAATTCCACATGTATCTGTTCTGTTCTGTTCTGTTCTGTTCTGTTCTGTTCTGTTCTGTTCGACATTTCTTTCCCTGGCGCTTTGCAGTTTCTGTTTATTTATATGCGAAACGAGAAAAAAGCAAAGCTGACTGATCGCACCTGCAGGCTTGATACGGCGAAATCCGTTGGCCTAGGCCCATCGCCGACAAACACCACGTGAAATGCGTATTGCAGAACGTGCGTCAGCGCAGTGTACATGCGCTTATCACGTCATAACACCTGCGGTGACGAAACGGCGCTGAATTACGGCACATTCAGCCCACTTAGGCCCATCGTGCGGCTACGTTAGCTGGGAAGAGGCCGGCAAATTGTCAGCCGCCTGACCGCGTTACGGGCTGCGCCACGCTCGCCGCTCCCGGGCCGCTTCCGCGCCGCTTCCGCGCCGCGCTCGTCGCTTCTCGGTGCCGCGGCGGCGGCGGCGGCGGCGGCTCGGGCGCGGCCCCGGCGTCGCAACGTCGACCGGGCTGACGTCGGCCGTGCTGACTTGCAGAACCGCCGGCCGTTCGCCGCCGCGCGCGCGAAAAATCACCACTGACCAAATTCAAACCGGCGAGCCGAGCCAGCATCTCGCCGGAGATGGGGGTGGGGCGGGAGGGGGCGACGCTCGCCAGCCGGCGACGCTGCGCCCCCTGCCGGGACACGTGACCGCCGCCTCCCGCGTCTCGAGTCGAGCCACGGAGCGGCGCCGGACCGCCAGGGCTCGACGGGAAGGAATTCGAGAGGCGACGGAGAGGGAGGCTCGGAGGCGCAGGTTTCGGCAGCGCAAACTGGCCGTGGGCGAACTGTCAGCCGTTCTCTCGACCTTTTACTGGGCACGGAAGCTGTTCAGTTTTCTGTTCGGTATTCTGTTCGGTATTCTGTTCTGTCTTCTGTTCAGTTTTCTGTTCAATTTTCTGTTCGGTCTTCTGTTCAGTTTTCTGTTCAGTTTTCTGTTTCTCCTCGATTTCTGTTCAGCAGTTCCGTCGACCTTCGGAGAGGCTCGGATTCCTGATGTCTTCGTCGCCTAAGACGTGGATGAAGGCGATGTTTCCACATTTTTGTGTATTTCCTATACTTGGCCAGGCGCGTAACAACCACTGGGGTCACTGGGGATCAGTACCCAGTAACATTTTCGGATTTTAACATTACGCCTATGGGCGTTGCATGGAAATAATCGACTTCAAAGTGCCTCCGTCCCCACCTACTTTCGGAAGGTGGTAACGCCTATGTAATTGGCCATATCTGGTCATGTGGCGGAAGATGTAATTCGTCGTTATAGCCCCACCTGCCGCGTGAGGTGACCGCTGCCTGGACTATCGGTAATCTCCGAGCTGATTTCGATCGGAAAACACTCAGGATGATTGATGAACGGCTTGGATATGTAACCGAAAACAACACTTTCGCTAACGAGACCCTGCAAGCAGCTGCTGATAACATGCTTGGCTTATCACCGATAACGCCCGAATGTGACGTCACTGGGACTCTCGCACTTACCGTCTGACAGACCATGGTAATTTCACTGGGGTACAGATGACTGTTTAGAGTAAGTATGCCAAATATTAGTTATGTGCCTTTCAGTGTAACTTATATCGAGTACAACCTGACGGCTGACACTCTAGGTATTGGTATTAACTATTAATTTATTGACATGCGACGACTCTGGTGATGTGACGTCACGCATATTCGGTCAAAAACATTCCAATACCACTGTCCACTGACAATTTCAACACAATGGAGAACACCGGGTTGTTAAACACTTCCAAACTAATGCCGTAACACATGTCAAACACTCCCAGTGTTCTGCCGTTTCCGCGAACGCCGCTTCCGCGTCAGGCTCATGGCAGTTAATCGCTACCTTCTCGGCATAAGACTGCCAACTAATGCCTGTCACCACCCTGCCCCAGACCGCAGCACGCAGCCCGGCGCTGCTTAGCGCTCTAATGGCCCCGTCTGCGTCCATGCCAGTCACTCGGCGAGCGGCCGCCGCGCGTCTAACGTGATACGTGACGTGACGTGACGTGACGTGACGTGACGTGACGTGACGTGACGTGACGTGACGTGACGTGACGTGAGACGTGAGATGTGAGACGTGAGACGTGATACGTGAGACGTGAGACGTGAGACGTGAGACGTGAGACGTGAGACGTGAGACGTGAGGCGTGAGACGTGAGACGTGAGACGTGAGACGTGAGACGTGAGACGTGAGACGTGAGACGTGACATCTGCTGCGGCGCCGTGTAAGCCCACAGCTTGCAGTGTGAGTGGCCACGAGCGTGGGTTTATCGGGTGGTGAGAGGCTGGCGGCCTCGTCTCGCGGCGCACGCAGCGGCCGACTCCTGCGCCGCTCGTGACGCGCCGGACGGTGGAGAGGCTCTTCAGGCGGCGGGATCTCGGGCGGCTCTGTCAGTCCGCCAGTGGGGCTGTCCGGCACCCCGGGCTGCCGTCAGGTGCGAACCCATACTGTGGTCGGCCCAACCTACCCCGACCCGCGCGCCAGCCGCCCTCTGTCGTGTGCATTGCCGGTCGGGTTTCGTTGGCTACCATTTCAGAAGATTCACTCTCATTTCATCAGGTGTGCGTCTTTTTGTCATTGCCAGTCCGCAGTCGGACGCCTGTGTACTATGCGTGGTACTGGAGTGGTGGCATGCATGAGTAAATCGCTAAGCACTAGGAGTCACTAGTCTAAGCTCACATCATCGTCATCAGCATCGGCTTCAGCTGTCAGCATTTAGCTCTTACTTCTATCTCTCAAGCGGCAGAACGGGTGAAAACCGACCGGTTGCTGGCAGGGGGCGCTCTAGGGCTCCCGCTCTCTGAGTTCTGCACAGCGTCCCGCCGCCGCCGCCGCCGCCGCCGCGACGCCGCGCCGCCGGGCAGCGTTCCGCCTTGCACGCCGCCGCCCGGCCGGCCGGAGCAGCGTCCCAGCCGACCACGCCGCCGCGCCGCGCCGCGCCGCGCCGCGCCGCGCCGCCCATGTCTCCTCATTGATATGCAGTATGCAGCGCTGCACGCTGTTGCCGGCCGAGCGTCGTCCGGCCGGCGTCGCGTGCGCCACCGCCGTGAGCGCGGCGCCGGCACCGCCGCGCGCCCGGCCGCGAGAGACAAGCGTGGCGCGGCCGGGACGAGCGCGGCGAATTAGGCGGCCACGGAGACGGCCTAAATTGCAGGGGTGGTCGCCTCTCCGCCGCTGCAGGCCGGCCGGCGGTGGTTCGGGACTGTTCTGCGCGCCGCGGTGAGAGCTGGTGTTGACGTTGCTCCCGCCTGGAGCGGCGGCGGCTGCGTGGGGTACCGCCGCGGCCGACGGCGACGGCGTCTGGGCGGCGTCGACCCCGCGTCGGCCCCGCGTCGGCCCCGCGGGGGCCGAGCCTCGCCACGAGCCACGCGGCAAGACAGACTGACACGCCGGGAGTCCCACGCGGAGGAGAGTGTTGACTCTTGAGACCTGGCGGGTGCTGCGTTCAGTGAACCGCAGAAACCGGTGGAATATCGATTGACTCAACAGGCATTGGAACTTTCCCCTGAGCGCTGAGTTGGATTGAGCGTTTTACGCTTCGGTAAGTCCAACAATTTGTACTTTTTTAATGTAGGCTTAAAGTTCTTCGACACACCTACTTCAAAGCCCGACTACAAATCTCAACCTATAGGATTGAGAACGCTCTATTTTGGGTGGTATTTTTCCCATCAAAAACGTGAATTTACACCTCAAGACATGCAATTTTTAAAGTTGACCTCTGCTGTTTTTGGACGTCAAGTATGCGAGTATTTGCTCCACGACAGCAAGTTTGAGCAAATTGTGCCGCTCGCTACCTTTGCCTCAAAAAGTAGACTTTGTGTAGGTATTTTCCACTAAAGTACTGTAGGTTTGGGCTGTTCCCGGTTGGGTTGTTGGGCGGCGGTCGGTGGCCCTGCGTGAGGGAGCGAGGCGCAGCGTCCATCGTGCGCTGGTGTTCCGCTCTGTCGACCGGCCTGCAGGGGTGGCCATGGAGCCGGCGGAGCGGGCCGGCACCGGCGGACCCCTCACCACCGACGGTCGCTCCACCGCCCCTCCTCGGCCACTAGTTCCGCGAGTGTCTGTACTCTGTACAGTCTGTACATACACGCCGCTTCCGGGCCGGAGCGGTCCGGCTTCCCACGCCGAACACCGCGCGGCCACCGCAGCGTCCATTAATGGTGTAATAACTGGGGGCAGAGGAGCATGCCCTCTACAGTCTGTAAGTGGTGCACAGTTAGCATATGATAATACATGGGAACGCAGACTGAAAATGTTCGTGTTCCTCCACTCCCCGCTATGTAGGCGTAGGAAGAAGGGGGGGGGGGGCGTTTGAGGTCTCATGGTCTCTCCTTTCGGCTACTTTTTTGTTAAAATTGGTTCTTTCGCTTGGTGAGAACAATTTTTGATGGCAAAAGGTTCGGACGAGAAGAGCCGAAATCTGTAAAGAAATCTTCCATAGGGGTTGGGTTTCTCTCAAGACGCGATCAAAGTTTCACTGCCCCCCCCCCCTCCCCACACACACACACTTGTCGTGACGTTCCTACATTCCTGCCCCGCCAAGTCTTCAATGTTCACACAGCAGTTGTGCATCCGACTGTGTAAAAATGTAGACGGAACTAAAGGAGGATATACATATGCATGGAATGTATTCATGCATGCTAATTGTTCACCAGGATGCATCGTATCTTCGCTAAATCCAACTAAAGGCCGGATGTGTTTGCCGGTGCCTGCAGGATGCGCTTTATGTTTGAAAGCGAAAAATCCAGCAGTGTGAATGCAGCATGGGTTTTCTGATAACTTTTATGCATGAGTTGATAAGCACGACTGTTTTTTTTAAGATAATTTAAAGTGCTTAGTCACTAAATTATCAAAATACGACGCCAAGAGTCGTAAGTGATTCAGATGCTCGAAGGTGAAAACGATGATCATTAGAACGTTAGCACTTTAACAAAACTGAATATCTCACTGGCTGGACATATAAGCTAGGAATATCTTTATTGAAATACGAAATACAACCAGAGCTAAAACGTTATGTTCAGCGAAAGTATATATGAATGTATTTGTGTAAAATATTCAACGAAGGATTTGGCATGGAACTTTTCGTACCACAACTGGTATCACTGTCCCGGCTGGATGTGCTACAAATGGCTGAATGTGAATGCGTTTGAGGTTCCAATTTCACTCTTTCCATATGTTTGGTGACGGTGGGCGTGAATCGGTAAAGCGCACAAACAAGATGCATGCTGATCCAGTGGCCGCTGGCAAGGATGTTATAGGATCGTCTCAAGCAAAATGTGGAAAACGAGAAAGTGCACATTTCCAGCTTTAATAACATCAATGTATAACATCCGTGCATGCTGGTAGGGTACATACTAGAGATGCAAACATCTCTACAAAAACAGGAACCGGCAAGGCATGAGACCGGCAAGCTTGAGTTCAGATACAGCTTCAGGACCGCCGGGCCTGACTTTGGGCCCGGCGCCGGCTCCGTGGTCCTGAAATTTGCATCCCTAGTACATACCCAAGACGACTTGGGATGAGAGGACGGAGCAGGTTGAAGGGCGCATGTCACACAATATCAGAGCATGCTGCAGCTGCTCTGTGCCACGGCCGGCGGTCATGCACGTGTCTGCATGCTGTGGAGAACCAAAGCGTTACGAATGAGGGTACCAAAAATTCAGCTTTGGAGACGGCTCGTCACCGGCCGTTTGATTATCCTACTGACTGGTAAAACAAAACATTCTTGCGGAGTTGTAGGTTGTTATGATTGTGTACGCCACAACGTGCTCGTACTGAAAGGAAATCGCTATATATGGAAAGGATGGGAGGACAAGACAGGTTCAGATAGCAATACACGCCATAAGGTGTCGCGCCATCCGCGCTAAGTAACGTCAAACTTAGCGCGGATGGCGCGGATGCGCGACGCTCAGATCAATAATCTATAGATTGTGAATGCTAATTTAAAAGTAGGTGTTTACTGTTTGTTTTCTTCTGCTTAATCTGCCGTTACGTCAGGTCTATTAATCACTTGTTTATTGTAATTCTCAGCAGTGCATATCATATCGTTATAAAACAAAAATGTTGCTAAAAAAAAGCTAAAATGCATTTTGAAAAGATACAAATGGCAATTTTTACTCCAACTTGGGGGGAGGGCAAAAACATACTTTTGCCCCCCGATTTTTCGTTGTGGGGGGGGGGGGGCAATTGCCCATTTTGCAACCCCCTGGATCCGCCTATGGTTCTGATCAAATCATCAAACATTTTGGACTGCTTAAACCACAGCAGCTTTTAAATGTGCTTCAGTAAATTTTTATTTTTAACAATACAACGTCATTCTCTGTGCAAGTAAACGTATTTCATATTTTTCGTGTTCAAATACCGGTCGATACCTGTTTGGTACATTGTTAACTTCTGAAATGATCGCATCATACCGTTTGCATGAATCTGCTTTAATGAACATCCGACGTGCATGCAAAACCACATACCTAAAACCAAATTGTATCTGGCTCAACTAATGTTGTGTTCGTAACTGTGTCTCTCACAGAAGATGCACTGACTGTACTAACAAAAAGTCAAACTGGGGATCATTTCAAAATCGATATCTACATGGTGCGACGTGCGTCATATTGCGATGGAAGCTTCTGGTTTTCTGGTCATTGCTGCTTTAGTTATTTGTCAGTTCCTACTAACTGGTAAGGTTCATCGGGAATAAAAAGTAATCCTTCCCTCTAGGCTCTACCTCGGTGAAGAAAATGACTTATCATCATATTGCTGACTAAATTGACTTCGTTATTTCTCTAAGTCCCTCCATAAGCGGCTTGTTTGTCTGTCTGGACGATTATGCGCCACAGACCGCAAGTGTCACATCTGAAAACCACCATCCCACCACACCGATATAAAACATCGGCGATCCGCTGCACCGTCTCGCCGCTGACGAGGAGGGGCGGCCTGGCCCTGAGCGCGGCGTCTCGGGGGTGCCGGCCGGAGATGCGGCGCTGATCCGGCGGCTCGTGAGAGTCGGAGGTGCACCAATACCGTTAGTCGGCTCGTGAGAGTCGGAGGTGCACCAGTATCGTTAGTCGGCTCGTGAGAGTCGGAGGTGCGCCAGTACCGTTAGTCGGTTCGTGAGAGTCGGAGGTGCGCCAGTACCGTTAGTCGGCTCGTGAGAGTCGGAGGTGCGCCAGTACCGTTAGTCGGTTCGTGAGAGTCGGAGGTGCGCCAGTACCGTTAGTCGGCTCGTGAGAGTCGGAGGTGCGCCGCAGTACCGTTAGTCGGCTCGTGAGAGTCGGAGGTGCACCAGTACCGTTAGTCGGCTCGTGAGAGTCGGAGGTGCACCAGTACCGTTAGTCTGTTCGTGAGAGTCGGAGGTGCGCCGCAGTACCGTTAGTCGGCTCGTGAGAGTCGGAGGTGCACCAGTACCGTTAGTCGGCTCGTGAGAGTCGGAGGTGCACCAGTACCGTTAGTCGGCTCGTGAGAGTCGGAGGTGCGCCAGTACCGCTAGTCGGCTCGTGAGAGTCGGAGGTGCACCAGTACCGTTAGTCGGTTCGTGAGAGTCGGAGGTGCGCCGCAGTACCGTTAGTCGGCTCGTGAGAGTCGGAGGTGCACCAGTACCGTTAGTCGGCTCGTGAGAGTCGGAGGTGCGCCGCAGTATCGTTAGTCGGCTCGTGAGAGTCGGAGGTGCACCAGTACCGTTAGTCGGCTCGTGAGAGTCGGAGGTGCACCAGTACCGTTAGTCGGCTCGTGAGAGTCGGAGGTGCACCAGTACCGTTAGTCGGTTCGTGAGAGTCGGAGGTGCGCCGCAGTACCGTTAGTCGGCTCGTGAGAGTCGGAGGTGCGCCAGTACCGTTAGTCGGCTCGTGAGAGTCGGAGGTGCGCCGCAGTATCGTTAGTCGGCTCGTGAGAGTCGGAGGTGCGCCGCAGTACCGTTAGTCGGCTCGTGAGAGTCGGAGGTGCACCAGTACCGTTAGTCGGCTCGTGAGAGTCGGAGGTGCACCAGTACCGTTAGTCGGCTCGTGAGAGTCGGAGGTGTGGCCGCAGTATCGTTAGTCGGCTCGTGAGAGTCGGAGGTGCACCAGTACCGTTAGTCGGCTCGTGAGAGTCGGAGGTGCGCCAGTACCGTTAGTTGGCTCGTGAGAGTCGGAGGTGCGCCAGTACCGTTAGTCGGCTCGTGAGAGTCGGAGGTACACCAGTACCGTTAGTCGGCTCGTGAGAGTCGGAGGTGCACCAGTACCGTTAGTCGGCTCGTGAGAGTCGGAGGTGCACCAGTACCGTTAGTCGGCTTGTGAGAGTCGGAGGTGCACCAGTACCGTTAGTCGGCTTGTGAGAGTCGGAGGTGCGCCAGTACCGTTAGTCGGCTCGTGAGAGTCGGAGGTACACCAGTACCGTTAGTCGGCTTGTGAGAGTCGGAGGTGCACCAGTACCGTTAGTCGGCTCGTGAGAGTCGGAGGTGCACCAGTACCGTTAGTCGGCTCGTGAGAGTCGGAGGTGCGGCCGCAGTATCGTTAGTCGGTTCGTGAGAGTCGGAGGTGCACCAGTACCGTTAGTCGGCTCGTGAGAGTCGGAGGTGCGGCCGCAGTATCGTTAGTCGGTTCGTGAGAGTCGGAGGTGCGCCAGTACCGTTAGTCGGCTCGTGAGTGTCGGAGGTGCGGCCGCAGTATCGTTAGTCGGTTCGTGAGAGTCGGAGGTGCACCAGTACCGTTAGTCGGCTCGTGAGAGTCGGAGGTGCACCAGTACCGTTAGTCGGCTCGTGAGAGTCGGAGGTGCACCAGTACCGTTAGTCAGCTCGTGAGAGTCGGAGGTGCACCAGTACCGTTAGTCAGCTCGTGAGAGTCGGAGGTGCACCAGTACCGTTAGTCAGCTCGTGAGAGTCGGAGGTGCACCAGTACCGTTAGTCGGCTCGTGAGAGTCGGAGGTGCACCAGTACCGTTAGTCGGCTCGTGAGAGTCGGAGGTGCGGCGCTGATCCGGCAGCTCGTGAGAGTCGGAGGTGCGCCAGTACCGTTAGTCGGCTCGTGACCGGCCGTCAATGTCACACGTGGGCCGCCGGCGGCAAACGTGGCCATTGAGCGGCGCGCCGCCGCGTCACGAGCCCGGCCGCCCATTGAGCGCAGGGGCGAACTGCCCCGGCCACAGCGGGACGGTCAGGTCAGGCCAGGTCAGAGCGAACTCCCCCGGCCACAGCGGGACGGTCAGGTCAGGCCAGGTCAGAGTGAACTTCCCCGGCCACAGCGGGACGGTCAGGTCAGGCCAGGTCAGAGCGAACTCCCCGGCCACAGCGAGACGGTCAGGTCAGGCCGGGTCAGAGCGAACTCCCCCGGCCACAGCGGGACGGTCGGGTCAGGCCGGGTCAGAGCGAACTCTCCCGGCCACAGCGGGACGGTCAGGTCAGGCCGGCCACAGCGGGACGGTCAGGTCAGACCGGCACGGCAGACGTGCCAAGGCAGGGCGGCGCAAGTCTCGGCGATAATGTGTTGCGTTATGACTTTCTGCCGTTGCAGGTTGTTGACGTCTTGTGTCACCGTCAGGGTTCTATTATGTATTTTAGGGATGCTCTTGACAATAACTGACGTTGTATGTGTGTCTCTGTATCTATGTCCTATGTGTGTGAGTGTGCGTGTGGGTGCCCCCCCCCCCCCCCCCCCGATGTTTGTCTTCAGACTGTGGGGGAGATACGGCAGATCTCTGTCCTGTCCCGTGTGCTGTCGTGAAACCAGCGACAGGCGGCGCGGGCGGCTGTCACATTGTCAACAACAGCCTCAGCAGCAGCGACACATTGTCAACAGCAGCGTCAGCACTGGTGGCAGGTTGTCAACAGCAGCTTCAGCAAGGGTGGCAGGCAGTCAACACCGGCGGTGGCCAGATAACAAATCAGCTGCAGCTGATGCTGACCACACAATGACCGGTCGCTTTGTCATCCCGTTCCAGGCAGAGTGTGTCAGCCAGTGTCAGCCAGTGTCAGCCAGTGTCAGCCAGTGTTAGCCAGTACCAGCCAGTGTCAGCCAGTGTCAGCCAGTGTCAGTCAGTGCCAGCCAGTGCCGGCCAGTGCCGGCCAGTGCCGGCCAGTGCCGGCCAGTGCCGGCCAGTGCCGGCCAGTGCCGGCCAGTGCCGGCCAGTGCCAGCCAGTGTCAGCCAGTGTCAGCCAGTGTCACGGCTGGTGTTGCTGACCCAGTGTCTCCATCCTGACTCTGCCTCCGCTGCTGCTGCTGCCTCAGCTCGTCACTGACCGCGCGTTTCTTCTCTGCAGGACCAGTGCTCGGGTATAGGCACGGAGGGTCCCACGGTGATCTCGACGTGAGTCAGTGCGTCCGAACCGGACTCCGTGGATGCTGGACTCAATCCATGCCCGCACTCAACATGCGGACTCCTCGATTCCTCAGTCCACAACGGACGCGAATCTATTCTCATCGCCGGTTCACCATGCTGCAAGTAAGTCGCCAATGTCGGCGCCTCTGAGAGTGTTTTTCGTCGCCTGACCGTCCTTACCCGACACCGTACCGCCATGCGCCACTATCGCCGTTCGTGCGCCGCTATCGTCGCGTCATCAGCGGCGCAACCGGCGCATGCGCCACGAATGCCGCCAATTATCGCGTCGCATCTGGGGCGGCGCGGCGTCGGTCCAGCGGCCGGCCGCGCCGCGTTATCGCCGCGTTTTAATGGGCCGGCCGCGCGGCCGGCGTCGGGCTGTCCATTACGTTTCAAACGGACAGATCTTGGCCGGTCGCCGCCGCCGCAAAAAGAGGTAGCACCTGTTGGGGACGCGTCCCGCGGAGCTGACAGTGACATCACGGGAGACGCGTGACGCGGCTGACAGTGACGTCACTGGAGACGCATGACGCGTTGCTGACAATGACGTCACGGGAGACGCATGACGCGGAGCTGACAGTGACGTCACGGGAGACGTGCCCTGCCCTGCCCTGCCCTGCCCTGCCCTGCCCTGCCCTGCCCTGCCCTGCCCTGCCCTGCCCTGCCCCACCCTTCCCTGTGTCAATGAGAGCGGCGGTCTGCGGTCCCGCGGTCTGCCGGTGCCGGTGCCGGAGGAGGTGTCGGTGCTGTCCGTCTCGGGCGGCCGGCGCCGCCATGGGTGCGGCCCGGGGAGCCGCTCACCGTGGGGAGTGAACACCCCGCCCAGGGCCGCACCGTCCGCCAACGGGCACCGTCTGGCCGCGACATAAAACGCAAACTTCTGACACATGTAGGACATTGTGTGGCTGCTATTTCGGCGCAGGCACTGAGTGTTTTCCCAGGAGTTCAAATAGAACACTGGCCGCGGCCAAGTCACGTTATCAGGCCGGTGCTAAAGCCGTGTGTTATATTATATAATGCAGCAGGCGTGGATCTAGGGGAAAAGGGCGCTAGGGCGCCCCCTCCCCTGAGCTCGGGTCGAGCCCATGTCGCGCCCGCCAAGCGCACCCGTATAGGCACAACTTTGTGTATGTGGCGCCCCCCCCCCCCTGACCGAAATCCTGGATCCGCGCATGTGCAGTGTAGCGGAAATCACCAACAACCTTCGAGGATGTTGCCTACACTAAAACTCCTAAGTCCTAGCGGAAATAAAACAAACATTTTAAGCTATCAAAAGTCTTGAAAGGCTTGACAAGCTGCACGATTCTGGGAAAATTTACTAACGAGATTCAGGCTCCATAATCTCTATTCTGTCTTTGACTGATCTCAGTCTCAGGAGACAGTATCAGAAACTCGTTGCGGTTTTTGGGAAGATCTCCTAAATGCTGTGAGAAACGAACGTGAAATTTAGAGAGATGCGCTCGCGTGTTTTGTATTATTTCAAGGATGAATTGCCTAGTTCAGTAGTGTTTGATGGTTTGAATGAGAAGGGTGCCACTGCACAGCTGCATGTGTCGGAAAATATTTTCGACGCTGGGAATCACAACAATAATGCAGGGTGTCTTAATTACTTATAAGCAATATATGCTCATTTAACCAATATTCCTTTACTTAAAATGTCATCGGATTACGTCATTATGACGTCATCCTATAGTCGGCCTAAGATTCGTGGACGGGGGCTGCATTAACAACCTAGATGGTGTGCATGCAAATCGCGTAAAGATGTTTTTTTGCCTCGAAAAGTGACCGTTTTGTTTAATTTCATTAGTTTTATTTAAAACGTGTGTGGTTTTGATTGCCTGAGTGGTTAGCTACCCAAAACTTCGGTGCTTTTAGCGTTAAGATTTTAAATATGATGTTACAAATTTATAACCGTTGCAAAAGCCTGGCCTAGGAAAGCACGGTAACACTCCCGGCGTGGCTATTATACTAAATTTATACTTTATATGCACTTTATAGTATATATATACTTTACAATACTTTATACTTACTTGGTAGACATCCTCGGCGACACCCATCTGTTCCCGTGCTCATTGACATTCTCGGCGACGCCCATCAGTTCCCGTGCCCATTGACATCCTCGGCGACACCCATCTGTTCTCGTGCCCATTGACATCCTCGGCGACACCCATCTGTTCCCGTGCCCATTGACATCCTCGGCGACACCCATCTGTTCCCGTGCCCATTGACATCCTCGGCGACACCCATCTGTTCCCGTGCCCATTGACATCCTCGGCGACACCCATCTGTTCCCGTGCCCATTGACATCCTCGGCGACACCCATCTGTTCCCGTGCCCATTGACATCCTCGGCGACACCCATCTGTTCCCGTGCCCATTGACATCCACTGTCACCTAGGAATGCCCTGCGTAATGCGCATCACCCTGGCTCATTTGGGACTTCGGTGACTTCGGATCAAAAAATGGCATTCAGACATATCAATACAATAGTCAAAAATGCCAACATATGTCTCGACCTAAATGTTCTTATAATGGGAAATCCTTAAAAAAGGAAAACCAAAATATCGGATATTGACATCCATAAGAGAAATATTGTTTGTAGAGGATTCTGAGTTTTCCAAACAGGATACAAAATCACGCAAGAGAAGAAGAGAGGCGAGTTTAGTCAACTCAAACGAGACAGTGAACCACCCCGAAAAGAACACTCTCGGCATTGTCTTGTCCAGCACCTTCGTGTTCTCACAGTATTTATCTAGACCGTATCCACCAACCATATTTGAGCTGATGTTTGGCTATTGCTGGTTGGCGCAATTCTATGTATGGTGGTGCATCAGGACATCTTCCCTGCTTGTTATAAACTAATTATTGCGGCCTTACGTCCCGCAGCTCTTTATTTATTGAAATTCGGGGATGGCATGCACGCACGCATGTGTTGTGGTCGTAGAAGTGAGGAGATTCGAACCCGGGACCTTTCGGTCACCAGACCAGCGCTCTCCAACTACACCCACCACGATCGGTCCCGTCCCCACCTGTTTGTGACCCTTCTGTGACCCTCCTGTCTGTGACCCTTCTGTGACCCTCCTGTCTGTGACCCTTCTGTGACCCTCCTGTCTGTGACCCTTCTGTGACCCTCCTGTCTGTGACCCTTCTGTGACCCTCCTGTCTGTGACCCTTCTGTGACCCTCCTGTCTGTGACCCTGCTGTGACCCTCCTGTCTGTGACTCTTCTGTGACCCTCCTGTCTGTGACCCTTCTGTGACCCTCCTGTCTGTGACCCTTCCTTGTGACCCTCCTGTCTGTGACCCTTCTGTGACCCTCCTGTTTGTGACCCTTCTGTGACCCTCCTGTCTGTGACCCTTCTGTGACCCCCTGTTTGTGACCCTTCTGTGACCCTCCTATCTGTGACCCTTCCTTGTGACCCTCCTGTCTGTGACCCTTCTGTGACCCTCCTGTTTGTGACCCTTCTGTGACCCTCCTGTCTGTGACCCTTCCTTGTGACCCTCCTGTTTGTGACCCTTCTGTGACCCTCCTGTATGTGACCCTTCTGTGACCCTCCTGTTTGTGACCCTTCTGTGACCCTCCTGTCTGTGACCCTTCCTTGTGACAAACCAGCGTCGGACCGTTGTGGTGCTCCTTCCAGACTCGTGCCCAACGTTAGCATTATGGAAGAGATGAGATGGGCCCTTTCGAGATGCATTAGCTTGTCTCCTTGTAATACGATGTATGTTGTTAGTGATCACATGATATATCGTTTATCAAGAAGTCAAATGATCCTTACGGACAATAACAAGACAAGCTGATGTGTGTTACATACACAATCTTCATGTTTTCAAATGGTTCAACATTTGCATTCCTACGAATCCTATATTGTTTATTTTGTTTTGTTACCAGCTAGTTTACGTCATCCCCGTTTTCCCCTGTTCAATGCTTGTCCGATCATTTTCTTTTTGACGGAGCGTTGCTAAAAATAAAATATTTGTAGTTAACCGTTATCTACATTTCTAGTGAAGCTTGGACAGCAAATAACTATGAACTATTGCATAGGATCTTGGTTGTGCTGCTAAATCTGCTATTATACGAGTCACGAGAACGGAGAAAGTCCCGTCATGGGGTCAGGTTGCGTGCCTTCAGTGGACCGATGTAAGTCTTGGGACCAGGGGACGACTCCCGGCGCACTCGTCACTCGACGGTCACTCGCCGTGGTTCGAAACAAACTCCCACCACCATTTTGCAGAGTTGCTAATCTTTCAGTAGACGGACCCAGTTATTTTCAGACACCGTAACTGCCAGTGTTATTAGATTCGCCACCTGAGATGTCGATATAGCGTCAGTATGACGTGCTGTTTACTCGTAGCTCTGGCGTCGACTATTGCCGCACTTCTCGTGAAATTCGAGTGTGCGTAAACTTGGCCTAATTTTCCTGGCGTCTTGTGGTTTTCAGTGGAATATTAACGTTAGTTTCAAATTCCGAATTGTTAAGTGCTAACTCCTGATTCATATGATCTGGCTGTCTATACAAATTAGACCAGACAGCTTGAATATGTGGCTTTTAAAGGGAATAGTACACCTTTAACATTAGTTTTTAACTGAGATAGCCAGATTGTCGGGAGCACTGAGAAATCTCCAAATCTGAAATGTTTCCTTCCAAAACGACCTAGTTGCTGAGTTTCAACGCAAAAACCGTTGGGTATATTTGGTCATATTTTAAATGGACAAATCTTGTGACGTTTCGTATACGTCATTAGTATTCCTACCGCACTTCGTTTTCGCCAGGGTAATAGAGCAACGCTTTCGCTGTTTGGACCGGCCGCCACCGAAACGCATCATGTGTTCATGAGCTAGAAATATTATTGGCCATAACTTTGTAAATTTTCATTGGATTTCCAATTGAAAATAATACCGACACTCGTCTTGAAAAGGCACGCCTTTGGAAGGGTGGCTCGTACCGGTAGCTGCAGTATTATCCGCAATAGAAGCACATGCACCTGTAACTGCGATACATTAGGGATACATTCTGCCTGTGGTTACAGTTTTAAGTAATTACATCTGTCAATTATTGTGAACCGATTTCCAATTGAAAATTACCAATAGATGCTTAGTGATAAGACGCATTTGTTGATTGGTGGCTGGCCGGTGTTTATGTAATATATGGATTAAATTTTGACAAAGTTTGTTCATTGTTTACGTTAAAGTGCCGCTTAGCTCAAAATATTATTGGCTATAACTTTGTCAATTTTCATTGGATTTCCAATTGAAAATAATGTCCACACTCGTCTTGAGAAGGTACACCTTTTGATGGGTGGCTAGTACCGGTAGCTACAATATTTATTTACATCCACCACATACCGATGAACACAGAAACACATTTGTGGGTAGGTATATCACATTTATTTATGCACATGAACATTATGGGTATGCGTTCACGCAACGCCACTCCAACTCTACTCATACAAGGCCATAGTGTAAACATTCACACACATTTTCAATCGCGACCAATATATTCGCGAGTCGCGACCCAGCGAATGAGGTTGTTAGTGTTGCTTACATATTCTGATTCAAGGATAGGCTTTTGCCGGTATGACGTCACAACTCGTTTTGGTGACGCAAGATTATTGTGACGTCATATGTATTAAAATACATATTTTTCTAATTATGACAAATTGGTACTTTTTCACAAAAACGAATGCCAGAACCGTAATCAGGACACTCTTTTCCATCATTCCACGTACTTTTCCCAAGGTGTACTATTCCCTTTAAAGCGATTATGATTACGATTGCATATTCAACTTTACCATGGAATATGATGCACATTGTATCGCACGTCCGGACGGGATTCTGAGGATTTAACTGTGACTGACGGAGATGTGATGGGCTCTAGATTTTTGCGATGTGCCGGATCCAAATGTAAACTACTTAGGTGATGTTAACATTCTATTTATACCTCGCTCCTTGCCACAACAATGTTATGTTCTTTCTTGCAAACATAGGAAATCCATTAGACCCTCATCATCTTTCTCATCTTTTGCACTCATCTGCTACGCTATGCTGCATTATTATTCTTGAAGTTAGGTTATTTATTAACGTTTAATTATCAATTTAGAAACGCTTCTTAAATCTTGTTTGTCATTATGGGCAGGTGGAGGGGGGGGGGGGTGCATGACCACCACTTTTGGCCAAACTTTTGCTAAAATCATTAGTTTTGTTAAATAAGAAAAATGGGAGAGGAAACGGCTTTTGGAGCCAATTCGAGAAGAGCTTAAATCTGCTGAGAAATCTTGCATAGGGTGTTTGTGTTTCTCTCAAAACCTCATCGAAGTTTCATTTCCTTCTCACTTTTGCATGACGTTTCTACTAGTGGTGCCAGTTTCAGAAAATATTTGTCTAATGTCCGACCGATGTCCAAGACCATGGTCAGCCGCCCGTCCGAAACTGTCCGAAAATAATTGTTTGTCCGAAATTTGTCCGAAAGCAGCAACAGTGTTTGATATGGAATGTAAAGCATCCAGTGTAATATCCTATCTGTTTTCAATCCAGAGTAATATATTTATGATAAGTTTATATTTTCTTTTAATGGATTCCTTTCCCAGGTCATTCATTGTTATTCCTTATTATTGCTTACAATGTTTCCCATTGTGCGGTGCCATAAACATCAAGGCTTACCTACCGGTTGGTATTTGCGGAGTATGCTCGACTTCTGGTACTTTTCTTCAATGCCCCATCACACCTGTGAATGGTGCTATTGCTATGCTTACTTACCTATGGTTTATAAATAAAAGTAAGTTTGATGTGAATGACCTGTGGCACACTTTTTTTCAATACAAAAGTAACTAAGTGATTTTCGCGACAAGCCATCCTTGGGCATTGGATGTCCGACAATGTCCAAAGAAATATGATGATGTCCGTCTGGAAACCGAATCGGTCTTCGGACAAATTCGGAATTCCCAAAATGATTTAAGCGATTTGCACCACTAGTTCCTACGTTCCTGTTTGCTATCCTCTTATATGAAGAACAAAGTGTTCAGGCCAGTTAAAATTCAGGTCAATATTTTAGGCATCAGGGGTCATCCTGGCTGTTTTTGTCAAACCGTTTATTCGATAATTACTGTTTACCCTATACAGACAAGCAAATGATGTTAACGTTAGTGTGTTTGTCTCGTTAAGGCTAAGAATGTATAGTACGAGTACCTACCACGGGACCAGCCACGGGACCTACCGCCATCCTCTCTGGACCCCGCCGACACTCTGACCCTACCACCACCTGCACCCCTCTGGGACCCACCAACACCCCCTCTTGCCAGTCCTGCCAGCCAACGGACCCGGTGCCAACCCTTCCGGCCGCGGTGGGCCGTTTTCGGCGAAACATGGCCGTCGTTCTGCAAACAGCCGGGCAGCTTCTCCGAGGCGACGTGCGGCGTGGAGCGGGCCGCGCTGGCGTGCCAAAGGAGGCGGGGCTGGCCGGTCAGCCAGGGTGGGGCCTGCCGTGCTGAATCGCAACCGACCGACGCTCGCCTTCCTCCGGGCCCGAGACGCCCAACCGGTACCGGGAACGGGGAGGGGGGGGGGGGGGCTCACCCCGCGCGGAACGCGGGCAGAGACGCGACTCGGGGCTGCTCGGAGGAGGAATACCGGCAGCTCACCGAGCTGAGCTGCGGACTGACCGAGCTGAGCTACGGACTGACCGAGCTGAGACCGAGCTGAGCTGCGGAGCTGCAGCCAGCGGAGCACGAAAGCTCTGTCAGCAAGTCCACTGCACAGTGCACAGGTCGATAGATATCGCTCAGGCGTCAGCAAATGTGCACGTAAACGGTGCGATAGGTGCTGAGTTGTTTTTTGAATTGTCACGAGTACCTTTACCACATAACCGCAAACGCCGATGAAGGACAGGCTTGGACAAGATAATTCATTTCCTTACTTCGAATGCAGTGCAGCATGATCTTTTTCTGAAGTGACGAGGACGACGCTCCAAAAAATTGCAGCAATGACCATCGCTAGGCAGCAGGTGCAGGTTCCCCCGTCCGACAAGATTGGCATTAGCCCGAGGGATTGCGTGAGAAAAATAAATCCGGGTGAAAATCGGCTTTGCCCACCATCTTTGAAGAGCACCATCTTCGCGGTTTATATCTCGGCGGTCTATCCATCTTCGCGGTTTTCTATCTCGGCGGTCTATCCATCTTCGCGGTTTCTATCTTGGCGGTCTATCCATCTTCGCGGTTTCTATCTCGGCGGGTCTATCCATCTTCGCGGCTTATATCTTGGCGGTCTATCCATCTTCGCGGTTTATATCTCGGCGGTCTATCCATCTTCGCGGTTTCTATTTCGGCGGTCTATCCATCTTCGCGGGTTTCTATCTCGGCGGTCTATCCATCTTCGCGGTTTCTATCTCGGCGGTCTATCCATCTTCGCGGTTTCCTATCTCGGCGGTCTATCCATCTTCGCGGTTTCTATCTCGGCGGTCTATCCATCTTCGCGGTTTCTATCTCGGCGGTCTATCCATCTTCGCGGTTTCTATCTTGGCGGTCTATCCGTCTTCGCGGTTTATATCTTGGCGGTCTATCCATCTTCGCGGTTTCTATCTCGGCGGTCTATCCATCTTCGCGGTTTATATCTTGGCGGTCTATCCATCTTCGCGGTTTTCTATCTCGGCGGTCTATCCATCTTCGCGGTTTCTATCTCGGCGGGTCTATCCGTCTTCGCGGTTTATATCTTGGCGGTCTATCCGTCTTCGCGGTTTCTATTTCGGCGGTCTATCCCATCTTCGCGGTTTATATCTCGGCGGTCTATCCGTCTTCGCGGTTTCTATCTCTTACAACAAATTACTCAATTCAACCACTGCAATCCTGCCGAAACTATTCTTATATTCGTATGTTTTACCCTATCGTTCCATTGCTTTACCCTATCGTTCCATTGGTTTACCCTATCGTTCCATTGATTTACCCTATCGTTCCATTGATTTACCCCATCGTTCCATTGATTTACCCTATTGTTCCATTGCCTTTACCCTATCGTTCCATTGCTTTACCCCTATCGCTCCATTGTCATCTCTGAGGAGATCCTGGCTGTCCTGACGAGCTCTAACGAATGACCGGACCAGACCGGTTCGAATAGAAGATCTCCACCGCCAGGGCCCGCCGAACGTCGGAGATCGGACGTCTCTCCAGAAACCCCGTCCCGATGTCAGCCGGATCCGAACCCGTCCCGATGTCAGCCGGATCCGACGATGTAACGCCGAACACTAATGGCTCGCCGCCAATTCGCCCATTAGATCGATTCGACATGGCCCACTGCCCGCTCTTTACGCTCCGGTACTCATGTTTTTCCGGCGTGCTGATTAAAAAGATCCAAGTTCCCGCGCCCCACTTCTTGCCCGGCAC
Organism: Chirona hameri; assembly: GCA_036785665.1. Lineage (NCBI taxonomy): Eukaryota > Metazoa > Arthropoda > Thecostraca > Balanomorpha > Balanidae > Chirona > Chirona hameri. The sequence continues at coordinate 26,709 of JAXIVJ010015753.1, forward strand.
TCTCAGGGTCGGGGCCGCGAACACGGGAGATCGCCGGCGCTCCCGGGACGCCGCCGAGTTTATCGGGACGACATGTCAGCGGTGCCGGCGTGCTGGGTCACCAGTGCTCCTCCAATCGCTGCGTCGTGCGGACCGCCGAGTTTATCGGGACGACATGTCAGCGGTGCCGGCGTGCTGGGTCACCAGTGCTCCTCCAATCGCTGCGTCGTGCGGACCGCCGAGTTTATCGGGACGACATGTCAGCGGTGCCGGCGTGCTGGGTCTACCAGTGCTCCTCCAATCGCTGCGTCGTGCGGACCGCCGAGTTTATCGGGACGACATGTCAGCGGTGCGGCGTGCTGGGTCACCAGTGCTCCCTCCCAATCGCTGCGTCGTGCGGACCGCCGAGTTGATCGGGACGACATGTCAGCGGTGCCGGCGTGCTGGGTCACCAGTGATCCTTCCAATCGCTGCGTCGTGCGGACCGCCGAGTTGATCGGGGACGACATGTCAGCGGTGCCGGCGTGCTGGGTCACCAGTGCTCCTCCAATCGCTGCGTCGTGCGGACCGCCGAGTTTATCGGGACGACATGTCAGCGGTGCCGGCGTGCTGGGTCACCAGTGCTCCTCCAATCGCTGCGTCGTGCGGACCGCCGAGTTGATCGGGACGACATGTCAGCGGTGCCGGCGTGCTGGGTCACCAGTGATCCTCCAATCTGCTGCGTCGTGCGGACCGCCGAGTTGATCGGACGACATGTCAGCGGTGCCGGCGTGCTGGGTCACCAGTGCTCCTCCAATCGCTGCGTCGTGCGGACCGCCGAGTTTTATCGGGGACGACATGTCAGCGGTGCCGGCGTGCTGGGTCACCAGTGATCCTCCAATCGCTGCGTCGTGCGGACCGCCGAGTTTATCGGGACGACATGTCAGCGGTGCCGGCGTGCTGGGTCACCAGTGCTCCTCCAATCGCTGCGTCGTGCGGACCGCCGAGTTTATCGGGGACGACATGTCAGCGGTGCCGGCGTGCTGGGTCACCAGTGATCCTCCAATCGCTGCGTCGTGCGGACCGCCGAGTTTATCGGGGACGACATGTCAGCGGTGCCGGCGTGCTGGGTCACCAGTGCTCCTCCAATCGCTGCGTCGTGCGGACCGCCGAGTTGATCGGGGACGACATGTCAGCGGTGCCGGCGTGCTGGGTCACCAGTGATCCTCCAATCGCTGCGTCGTGCGGACCGCCGAGGTTGATCGGGACGACATGTCAGCGGTGCGGCGTGCTGGGTCACCAGTGCTCCTCCAATCGCTGCGTCGTGCGGACCGCCGAGTTTATCGGGACGACATGTCAGCGGTGCCGGCGTGCTGGGTCACCAGTGCTCCTCCAATCGCTGTGTCGTTGCGCAGTCTGGTATGATCGTGAAGGCAGATACTTCGTGTTAAAGTGAGATGGTGTTTGTTCAAAATGTCACGTCAAGGCTCTGCTTTCTATAATGTTCATTGATGGGTGTGTGTGATGTGTGATGTGCTCAAAGGTGTGATTTCCATATGTGTTGAGAAAATTAAAAAAAGATCGTTTTGCTTTTGTCTTTATTTGACCCAAGTGTCATACATTCCTGCTGTTAATATCATACCGCGATGATGGATGGATGCAGCTCTTATCCAACAGTACATACGGCACTGTGTTGAGTGTTCACCTGAAGTTTGACTGCATCATCCAGCAGGGACATTGTTATGATATCTCGGATGCATGACTTGATTGTAAACGGTGTAGCCATCCATGACATGAACATTGAACATTGAACAAGCCAAGGGTTCACGATCATAGATGTATGCTAGTAAATCCTGTCGTTTGAAGAGACAAGCTACATTTTCAGAAGAGAAGTGGTGCCGGTAAACCGACGGTGCACGTTCGAGTGGAAGACATGCAAAGTTTGAGGAAATAAAACGATGTGATACAAAACGCATTCCAGGAATATGATGCGAAGCGATGTATGCTAGAGAATGTCTGTAGATGCTAATTGTGGTTTTATGCAGGAATAGAACAACGTCTATGCCGTTTTGCATTCACCGAAGCTTTATGCTTGAAGCTCTGTATATGTGCAAAGAAAGGCTGCAGAAATTCGTGATACGAGGGAGCCCGGTAGTAAATTATGCCTGGACTTGTCATATGTCAATGTTACATTGCATATGCTGCGGAGTGTAGCATTTCATTCCGTAGGCAAGGCGGCGCACCTTCCGAAAGTTGGGGGGGGGGGGGGGGCGGAGGCACTTTGAAGTAGATTCTTTCCATGCAACGCCCATAGGCGTAATGTTAAATCCTAAAATGTTTGGGAGAACGCGTCCCCCGTCATCCCCGCCTCCGCCGCCCTGCCCGTAGGACCCAATTTGCTCAGCTCTATCGCGTCAAACTTTGGTGACTTTAATTTAATTTGCTCAGCTCTATCGCGTCAAACTTCGGTGACTTTAACATCATATCCGATTGGAAGGGAACGAGCTCATTATCCCTCAACCTTTTGACCAGAGCTCTCGACAACAACCAGAGCTCTCGACAACATCTGATTTTATCATGCTGGTATATTAATTGGATACCGCTCCCATGATTAAAACACACAACGGGAAAAGAAGTCCTTCCCTTGATTTCTTCAACTGCGTTTGCTCTTTATTTTATCTACCATCTAACATGAAAGGTAAAAAACGTTAATGACGTGTGTTGTAATGATACAGACGACTGACGAGATTTATAAAGACGTGCTGCGAATGCGGAAGGGATATCCGTCTTTTACAGACACGCTTTTCTGTATTTTCCACCGACACACCTTTACACCAAACAGTTCCCATGAAGCGGTGAGTCAAATGATGCCAGCTATGTGCACATAATCCGAACATTGTCTTCTGAAGAGAGCGCAACAATTTTCGTCTTTGATGACAAAAGATGACATAGCTTAACATCGATTTGCTTTGGCCGAATGCTTAAAGACATAAAGATATACACGAATAGTGCAACAAAGCGCCTCAGGGGCACACCATAGATTGCATAACATACACATACAACATACATCAACAAGCATAATAACACTGTATAAGACTGTATGCATACATAGACTGTATGTGTTATAACATACACATTACACATACATTGCTTCGTAGGTTAGCATACACATTTAACATATCATCCCAAATAGCGCAACATTAAATACAAATACATCCCCAACAGTGCAACGCACATTATGCATGCGTTTCTCAATAATGTAGCATTAACGAGACATACGCAAATTCATATGAACATTACAATTGTATTTGACATACACGGATATCCTACATTAGTAAACATACCCATTTCAATTTCCTTACATATTGCATATTCCTAAAAGAAACATAATTCCATGCATATTTGTAAACTAAACCCCCTCTTGCAACCTATTCATCTAGCCTATTTTTGAAAGAAACTAAGGTTGCTGCGCCGATTACATCCCCTGGTAAATTATTACAATGTCCTACAACACTTCTACTGAAAATTGATTGCCGTAAACTAGTCTTACTTTTTATGTCATGTTATTTTTGACTGACCTCTCCTTGAATACCTTACGACCTTGTGAAAATGAATATATTTTTTTTTTACAAATCCAAAAAGATGAATTTTCAATTACGAATCTTTTTTTAATCAAGGTACAGTAAAAAATATATTGATTTAAACAAAGTATTTTTAAGATATTCAAGGAAAGGTCAGTCAAAAATAGCATAACATATAACATATATATATATATATATATATATATATATATATATATATATATATATATATATATATATATATATATATATATATATATATATATATATATATATATATATATATATATATATATATATATATATATATATATATATATATATATATATATATATATATATATATATATATATATATATATATATATATATATATATATATATATATATATATATATATATATATATATATATATATATATATATAT
>JAXIVJ010015754.1:5000-30672 GCA_036785665.1 Chirona hameri
AAGGGAGCATTTATGGTTCTCAGACTACACAAAATTCAAAACATCTATGGTCAATCAATGGGATAATCAAGGATTAAGATTCATTGGAGATCTGTTTAATGATAAAAACGGCAACATACTAACACGAGAAGAAATCAAAGTACAATATCGAATATCAATGACATTTCTGTGCTATGCAACATTAACACGTAGCTTACCTCAAAGCGTCAGAAATGCAATACGCTTGCCTTTCGAGAGGCCGAATATCCCTTTCAAGTTACAATTGTTCCTCACTAAGCCAAATATCACAAAATACTGCTATTAATTATTTATCGATGCATTGCGGAAAAAAATGTGACGTTACTGATAGAAACCGAAAACAAAAATGGGAACGCGATGTCGGCTTCCATCATGAAGGGAGTCTGTTGCACATTAAACAATCTACGAATTCAGTGTATTTACTTTACCTGCATTACAGAATAATAAGTAGAATAATAACAACTAATAAGTTCTTACATACAATTCGAATATCCGACAATAGCACTTGCACATTTTGTACGCGTGATACCGAAACAATAATTCATCTTTTCTGGCAGTGTCCAGTTACTCAAACTTTTTTGCAAGATATCGATATAAAGTTGCACACTCAATATCAAATACATTTTCACCACAACGTTCAGTCGTGGTTCTTCCCACAAGACACAGATTCATTACAAACACTCATAATCACTGTAGCTAAAGCAGTAATATACAGATCCCGCAACGCCGGTAAAAAACCTGAAACCACTCATATGATAAATTTATTAAAAATTGAAGCACAAAAAGAATAGCTTGCCAGCAGACTAAAAGACAACATAGAGAGTTTTAAAAATACATGGAAAACATTAAAGGTTATCCTCTCGTAATTAGTAAATTATGCAATGCTTTACGCACTCGTGGCTGACGCCAATGCACATGAACACACACACACACACACACACACCACACACACACACACGCGCGCGCGCACACGCACACGCACACGCACACGCACACGCACACGCACACGCACACGCACACGCACACGCACACGCACACGCGCACGCGCACACGCACACGCACACGCACACGCACACGCACACGCACACGCACACGCACACACACACACACACACACACACACACACACACACACACCCACCCACACCCACACACACACACACACACACACACACACACACACACACACACACACACACACACACACACACACACACACACACACACACACACACACACACACACACACACACACACACACACACACACACACATACGCACACGCACACGCACACGCACACGCACACGCGCACGCACACACACACACGCCTCATTTGCACATGTACTGGACTGCGATGTAAGCGAGAAGTTTATTGTCTAGACAGGCTACAGTGGTGTGTGCCAGAGTGAGATGTGAGCCGTAGCGAGACGGCTGTATGATATATGGCCATGTGAGTGCGACAAAGTGCAATCTTATTTGTATTGATGTGTTTGTTTTTGTGTGAATAAATTAGCCCTTCGGTGGGACAAACGAGAGAAAAAAACGAAGACAAAAAAAACGCTTAAAATTCTAGAGTGAGTGCAAAAAAAAAACGTCACGTTCCGTTGACGCCCTGCAAAAAAGAAACAAAGGCAAGTTTGGATCCAAGGGCGCCGCCACTTTCCGAAAGTTGGGGAGACGGAGGAATTCTGAAGTCGATTCTTTCCATGCAACGCCCATGGCCTAATGATAAAATATGAGAGATAAAAAAATTGGGGACGAATCCCCCGCCCCCCCCCCCCCCCTCCTCCGTCTCCGACGCCCATGCTTGGATCATGTTTACCCTGAATCGGGAGACGCCTGCTTAGCACGGGTGATGTATTCCACTTTTGCCATAGCAAGAATAAAATATCGCTCTTAAAGTATCAAGCTAACAAATATTTAAGTTTAGAGCACAAAGCACTGGAGCCTCAATCCCGCACCGCTCCACGCGCACGGCCGCTTCCTGCTTTGTTTGTTTTGTTCTTCTTCTTCTTCAACGACCCATCAGTCAGTATTGCCTATTAGCGTCGATGTCCGTGTCTTAGTCCTGAGTCGTCAGCTTGCCAGTCGTCTTGACACCGGTCGCTTCCTGACTCGCCACATCCAGGGATTCCCCATGTATCGACTGCCGAGCGGCTATGCATTAGCGATGACGTCACTGGTGCTCTGGTCCAGTCGTGGCCAGCCCCGTCGCTGCAGCTGCGCTTTCGAGCGTGTTGCGGTCTTTTGACGGGTGTTGACGAGAGCGGCAATTTAAGTCAAAGTCAAAGTAAAAGTCATGTATTAAGATACTCCACGTTGTGGGTTTTACGTATCCAGTCAGAGTACATGCGTAGTGATATCTGAATACAAAGGCACAGTGTAAGCACGATAAAAAGCAATACGATCGCGGTCAGTAAAAGAGAACACACATTGTACATGGGAGGCCTGTCATTGCACGGTGTGAGGCTCAACCACCAACCATAAGAAAATTGAAGCGGTCAATGCAGGTCACATGCTATCCGCACATAGGAAACTGCAACCCCGACTGCGGGTGTTCACCTTAGACCTTAGAGATGCCAGTGTTCCAGGTTTTCGCCGCTCTAAATGCAAACGCACGCTGGCTGCTCGACAGTTTACACAACGGCAATCCCAGCGCTCCTGCCGCAGTAGCTCGGGACTCGCGTAGTGATACATGGCCTCGCCAGACAAACATGGCCCTGATGGCGAGAGGACACCGCTCGGCGTTAAGCGCTCTGTGTACCTTTTTTTTCTTTCTTTTTTATAAATTCAGTCCGAATGTTTTGTATGGATGGATTTCCGAGGTCAGGACCCACGCTAAGCAGAGCTTGTTGCGCAGGTCCTGACCTCACCACCGATCGCGCAATTCCTGTTGGCCGGCAGAATTTAGAGACGAAAGTTTTACGTGCCCGACATACCTGGACACGGTCCGTCCCGCTCACAGACGTCACCTGACCTTGAGTGCGACCGCTGCCACCGGCCGCAGGCCATCCCAGTCAGGAGCAAATAGCGAGCGCCGAAGCGACTCTCCCACTGAGCTACAGGCACGGCCGCACCTGGATGCGGTCGTGGACCGCACCTGGATGCGGTCGTGCCGGCGCACCATCTCATCGACTCTCTGCCAGCCAATCGATACCAGGGCAGGTGGCACATTCTCAAAACGTCGCACTCCCGTCACCAGCCTGACCGCGAAGTTGACAGTCTTTTGCACTCGGTGCAAGTGACACTGAGCGGCTTCTCCCCAAACGGAGGAACTCCTCCCCAAACGGACAGTATTGGATATGGGGAAATACGTGGGCGTGGATGAGGAGTTTAAGGGCATCAGGTGTGAAGTGATGGCGGATCTTGTATAGGGATGAAAGGATGGCGTTGCATCGTCGGACCACCATGGATATATGAGGTTACCATGTCAGGTGCTGGTCGAGGAGGACTCCGAGTATTTTTACATTTTGGCATGGATAAATGTCCGAGCCGGACAGAGTGATGTGAAAGTCTTTGGCCTTTTTGAGGGATGTTTTGGTTCCGATGATGGTAAAGCAAGTCTTGTTCGGATTCATTTTCAGACTGTTCGCCTGAAACCAATTTTGGAGATGGAGAATCGACTCTTCGACCCGCACCTTCAGGTTAGATAGGCTGTCGGCAGTGGGTGGGAATGGTCAAGGAGCTGGGTGTCGTCGGCGTAGGACAGGAGGCGGCCGTGGGTGAGGAAGGAGGACAGGTCGTTGATGAAGATGAGGAAGAGGACTGGTCCGACGATGGAGCCCTGAGCTACTCCGTGGGTCAGTGGGAGAGGAATGGAGGAGCCGCCGCTTACCGTCTGTTCTCGGTCTTGGAGGTAATTCCGGAACCATGGCGACTGCACGCCATACCACTCAAGCTTATCCAGGAGGACACCATGATCGACACTGTGTCGAAGGCTTTGTTCAGATCAAGCGTCGTTAGCGACGTGACTTGGCCATGGTCAACTTTTTTTAGATCCAGTTGACAGCGTCGAGCATGGCGTCCTCCGTGGAGTGGCACGGTTGATACGCATACTGACATGGGGAGAGTACGTAGTTGTGGACTAGGCAAGAGACGAGTTGGACGGACACCACTTTTTCAGCAATTTTTTAAAGCACCGGTAAGATCGAAATTGGCCGAAAATTGTTCATATCTGAGCGGTCGCCCGATTTGTGGACTGGGGTAACTCGTGCTATTTTCCAGGCTGTGGGAAAGGTGGATGTGATGATGGAGTAGTTGATGAGATGGAGGATGTGAGGACCGACAACGGGGAAACACTACACAATAGCAAATAGAGGGATGCCATCCACTCCGACCGTACGGGAAGAGCTCATACCACTAGTGACTCTAGCGAGCTCAGGCAAGGTGGCTGGCCTCAGCACCAGCGCAGATGCACACATGCGCGGTGGACGAGGTACACAGCCGACACCACCGACACGAGCGACTTCGGCAGCGATGCGCGGGCCAACCGACGCGAAGTGCGCATTAAACTCGTCAGCCCTGTCGTCGTCGTTAGATAAGTAAGTTATGTTGCAAGTCTATATTTTCATGTTTTGATAGTTTTTTTAGCATATCTTGAACATTAAGCCAAAACAATGCCATTTACAACATTTACAGGTACAACGATTCACCCCTCAGCAAGACCAGAGCAGCGTATGGCCGTCTCGCCCCTCAGCCAGACCGGGGTAGCGTATGGCCGTCTCGCCCCTCAGCCGGACCGGGGCAACGTATGGCCGTCTCACCCCTCGGTCGGACCGGGGCAGCGAACGGCCGTCTCGCCCATCAGCCGGACCGGGGCAGCGTACGGCCGTCTCGCCCCTCAGACGGACCGGTGTAGCATATGGGCGTCTCACCCTTCAGCCAGACCGGTGCAGCGTATGCTGTCTCGTCCCTCAGCCAGACCAGGGCAGCGTATGGCCGCCCCCCCCCCCTAGCCGGACCGGGGCAGCGTATAGCCGTTTCACCCCTCAGCCAGACTGGGGCAGAGTATGGCCGTCTCGCCCCTAAGCCAGACCGGGGCAGCGTATAGCCGTTTCACCCCTCAGCCAGACTGGGGCAGAGTATGGCCGTCTCGCCCCTCAGCCAGACCGGGGCAGCGTATAGCCGTTTCGCCTTTCACCCAGACCGGGGCAGCTTATGGCCTTCTAACCCTTCATCATCATCATCAACATGTTTATTGTTTTATAACATATTTATATGGTATACATAAGGTAGAGCTGGCGCAAAAGCTGGGGAGCTTGACTCTAGGCGCCAACTCTAACACATATCATCAGGTACCTAATAACTCAACCGCCGCCGTATCACCGGTCATCGCGCGCAGCAGATCATACACCGCGCGCCCCGCCGGAGAAGCGGACCCACCAGAGCCTGCACAGGACTACGATTTAATAAACACCAGTGAATCTGTGAGAGTTTTGCAAGTAGTTTTGGAAGTGACGGGCTACTGCGCGGCCGCCGCCGCTACTGAGGCTCGTGCCGTGCAACAGGATTTGTGATTGGATAGATCTGGACTCCTGCGTGAAGTTGTAGTGTAGACTCTGGGATATGTTGCTAATCAATTCGTTTCTATGACAAGTGTATATCGGGCATGAAAAGATAAAGTGTGTTGTGTTTTCTTGTGGGTGCCCGCAGGAACATACCGGGGAGTCTGACTTCTGAATTATGAACATGTGGGCGTTTAGTTGGACATATCAATTATCAGTTCTCAATCTGGTGTGGAGAATGTTGCTTGCTTTAGTTCCATGTGAATAATATAAGGGGGGCTTGTGTATACCTAACTGCTGTGTAATCTGTTTTTTTTTTAAGTCGGGATAAGGGAGCTGTTTCGTGGCTTCTGGTAATTGGTTCCATTGGTTTCCGGTGAGAGTGAAGAAGGAGCGCTGGTGTGACGTAGTGCGAGTTTGAACTAGGGTGTAATGGTTTGCGTTTCTTAGTGTCCTGTTCATGTCGTGTTCGCGTGAATGTGGCATGATGGCGGTGATGTAGCTGGGTGTGTTGTGACGCTCGGGTGCAGTTAATTTGTGGTAGAGTGTTAGGCGGTGAATGTGTCGTCTCGTGGTCAGCTTGTCCCATCCCAGCTCGATTCGTAATTTGTCGGATGATGTTCTAAAGAGCGTCCCAATCGTCAGTATAGCTGATCTGTTTTGCAGTGTCTCTAGTCTTGTCGCGTCTTGAATTGTGATATGTCCGTCGTAGATGGTGTCACAGTAGTCGAAGTGCGGTCTGATGTATGTTTTATATATTTGATCGAGAACGTGTCGGGGAAGGTGCTGTGCAATAGCGTACAGTGGACTGAGTGCTTTATTGACTTTATTTAATATTTCGTTCACATGTTCATGGAAACGGAGATCCTTTGAAAAAGTCATGCGAAGGTGCTTATGTGTTTCGTTTATGGGTATTGGGAGATCTCCAAATGTAAGTGTTGGTGGTTGGTGTTGGCTTTTGTGGGAAAATGTTTGTTGGATGGTTTTGGCAGCGTTGAATGTAATGGCCCACTCCTGACCATATTGATGAATTTCGTCCAAGTCGTGCTGTAATGTGTGTTGGGTAGTTAGTAGGTCCGTTGCTGTGTGAGAGGCATATAATGAGGTATCGTCTGCAAAAAAATAATATGTCGTTGTGCGTGCGATTCGAAAGTCCGTCTAGGTAGATTAAAGCCAGCAATGGTCCAAGAACAGATCCTTGCGGACAGCCGGCATTCATTTTACGTGGGACGGGAAATTTATTTCGAATGTGTACTCGTTGTGTTCTGTCGCTCAAGTAGGATTTTAACCAGTTGAGAAGTCTTCCTGAAATCCCGAATTCGTTTTCGCATTTGTGTAATAAGCCCCTGTGCCAAATTGTGTCGAAATATTTTGAAATATCTAAATAGATAGCGGTGAAATCGCGGCCAGAGTCTAAAGATTTGTATAAATTATGGGCTAAATAATGAAGCTGTAGTTCAGTGCTATGGTGCCTTCGATAGCCGCTTTGTTTCTCTGTCAGAAGGGCGTGGGTAGTAATGTGGCCGTATATGTTTTTGTACACAAGCTTTTCAAATACCTTTGAGAGAGCTGAAAGAATGCTGATTGGTGGTAGCATGTGGGGTCAGAGGGCGAACCTTTGTTTTTGAATATGGGTTTAACATTAGCTGCCTTGAAATTGCTTGGGTAAATTCCGAGGGAGAGTGATTTGTTGAATAATTGTGACAATGGCTTTGCGATTATGAGTGCCGAGAGTTTGAGTAATTTTACAGAGAGGCCATCTGGTCCGGTTGATTTGTTGGCGTCTAGTGAGTTTAGGATTTGGAGTACTTCGTGTTCGTTGGTTGTGATTTGTTCGAGTGTGGGTACCGGTGGTGTGTTTGCCATGCTAGGTGGTGGGACATGCGTGTCGGGTATGTGAAGTGTGGATTGTGCAGCAAAATGGTCGATGAGAAGTGTCGCTTTGTCTAGGTCGTCAGTCACTACGTCACCGTCAAGTCCAAATAGTGTCGTCGCGTGCTCGGCTGGCGACGGCGCGAAGTGTTTTGTGATATTTGTGAGGGTTTTGTTTCTGAGCTAGTAATTTTTCTACTTGTCTGTGCAGATGTTCGTTTTTTAACCGTCTGTTCGTCGAGCTAACAAAATTACGTTGGTATCGCCACCTGGCCCAATTTGAGTCAGTTTGTGTTTCTTTTGCAAGTTTGAACATCCGGTCTCGCTTCCGTATGTTTCGTTTTAGTTCAGTCGTGATCCAATATTTATCGTTGCGTTTCCGTCTCATGTGTGTTTTGGGAATTGCGGCAGACGCCGCGTCGTGCAGGGTGGCGATGAATTCGGATGTTGCTGTGTCTATGTCTTTGTCCACGATACTTGTCCAGTCAGCGTCGAGAAGTAGTCTGGTCAAAAGTGCAGCGTCCATTTTTTGGTAGTCCCACATAGTGATACGTTGTTCGTCGGTGTTTTGTGTAGGTGGTGCTAAATCCAGTACAGCAAAGATCGGGAAGTGGTCTAGGTGCGCAAATGATGATAGTGTACCGCTGTGTTGTACGATGTTGATGTTGCTGATGAAAATGAGGTCTCGCAAATTGCTGGTACTGTGCGTCACTCGGGTAGGCTGGTCTATGACTTGGTGCAGGTCTAACATAGTGCCGTGTCTTTGAGTTTGTGGTCAAATGGTGTGATACCACTGTGCTGATGGAGAGGATGATCAAGGTAAATGTTGCCAGTGTTGAAATCGCCCAGTGAGATTATTGCTGTGGGTGTGTGAGTTTGGGCCTGGCAGATAGCCTCAGTGAAGGTGTCGAGAGAAGTTTGCAATCTGTCGGAAGGCAGGTTCGGTGGGAGATAAATGCAGCTGATAAGTAGGGTGACATTTTGTGTTTTGATTTTTGCCCAGACCCACTCCTCATCCCCAATCTCAATATTCGATCATTTTTGGATGGTTAATGACTTGTGCACGTACAGTGCCACCCCTCCTCCGTGTCGTGTTCTGTGCTTTGTGAGTGGTGGGTGGAAGTCGTTGATGGAGTACTGGCTTTCGGCTACTGATCTGTCTAATTTTGTTTCAGTTAAGGCTAATATTTTTACGTTGTTTGTCGTGATTAATTGTTCTAGTTCGTCTATCTTGTTTACTGTGGTGATGCTGTTAATGTTGAGATGAGCGATCGTGAGCTGGTTTGTTTCTGGTGGGCCTGGATTTGTTTCGATACCGTGCATTATCAGTAGTGTTTGTGTATTTGTGTGTTTTTGACAGACCCTTAGACAGACCGGTGCAGCGTATAGCCGTTTCGCCCCTCAGCCAGACCGGGGCAGCGTATGGCCGTCTCACTCCTCAGGCAGACCGGTCCAGCGTATGGCCGTCTCGCCCCTCAGCCAAACCGGGGCAGCGTATGGCCGTCTCGCCCCTCAGCCAAACCGGGGCAGCGTATGGCCGTCTCCCGCCCCCTCAGCCGGACCGGGGAAGCGTATGGCCGTCTCCCGCCCCCTCAGCCGGACCGGGGAAGCGTATGGCCGTCTCCCGCCCCCTCAGCCGGACCGGGGAAGCGTATGGCCGTCTCCCGCCCCCTCAGCCGGACCGGGGAAGCGTATGGCCGTCTCCCGCCCCCTCACACAGACCGGGGACGCGTATGGCCGTCTCCCGCCCCCTCAGCCGGACCGGGGACGCGTATGGCCGTCTCCCGCCCCCTCAGCCGGACCGGGGACGCGTATGGCCGTCTCCCGCCCCCTCAGCCGGACGGGGGCAGCGTATGGCCGTCTCCCGCCCCCTCACACAGACCGGGGACGCGTATGGCCGTCTCCCGCCCCCTCAGCCGGACCGGGGACGCGTATGGCCGTCTCCCGCCCCCTCAGCCGGACCGGGGAAGCGTATGGCCGTCTCCCGCCCCCTCAGCCGGACCGGGGAAGCGTATGGCCGTCTCCCGCCCCCTCAGCCGGACCGGGGACGCGTATGGCCGTCTCCCGCCCCCTCAGCCGGACCGGGGAAGCGTATGGCCGTCTCCCGCCCCCTCAGCCGGACCGGGGAAGCGTATGGCCGTCTCCCGCCCCCTCAGCCGGACCGGGGAAGCGTATGGCCGTCTCCCGCCCCCTCAGCCGGACCGGGGACGCGTATGGCCGTCTCCCGCCCCCTCAGCCGGACCGGGGAAGCGTATGGCCGTCTCCCGCCCCCTCAGCCGGACCGGGGAAGCGTATGGCCGTCTCCCGCCCCCTCAGCCGGACCGGGGAAGCGTATGGCCGTCTCCCCCTCAGCATGAGTTAAGGGAGGGATGATTATCCGCGGTAAACGTAATCTTAAATAGGATCGTACTTTCGGCGCAACTATCCGTATCCGTTCGAAATATTCGCACGACAGCCGAGTCGGACTAGAACACCAGTGACGTCACGCTAATGTTGAGCAATTGGGGCGCTAAAATACCCGGATGACTCTACCTCTCTTATACGGCCTTGATCCAATCCATTGGTGGCCGCGGGCGGTGCTATGCGGCGCAGTCTAACTGCCTGACGCTCGGTCAGCGCGGGCCGCCAGACGGCCTTAAAGCGAATAGTACACCTTTAACATTAGTTTGTAATTGAGATAGCCAGATTGTCGAGAGTACTGATAAATCTCCAAATCTGAAATTTGTCCTTCCACAACGACCTAGTTGCTGAGTTTCAACGCAAAAACCGTTGGGTATATTTGGTCATATTTTAAAGGGACAAATCTTGTGACGTTTCGCATACGCCATTAGTATTCCTACCGCACTTGTTTTCGCCAGGGTAATAGAACAACGTTTTCGCTATTTGGACCGGCCGCCACCGAAACGCATCATGTGTTCATGAGATAAACATATTATTGGTCATAACTTTGTCAATTTTCATTAGATTTCAAATTGAAAATAATACCGACACTCGTCTTGAAAAGGTACACCTTTTGATGGGTGGCTCGTGCCGGTAGCTGCAATATTCTCCTCAATAGAAGCACACACACCTGTAACTGCGATACATTAGTGATACATTCTGCCTGTGATTACAGTTTTAAGTAATTACCTATGTCAATTGTGAACCGATTTGCAATTGAAAACTACCAATAGATGCTGAGTGATAAGACGCATTTGTTGATTGGTGGCTGAGTAATTCATTCTTCCTTTACAGGGCATATGCCCACAGTAGGAATTCCGATAGGCTCGTTGGAAAATCCTAATAAAACATAGTAAGCCTATAATAGAGCCTTCTATTTATCCAGAACTTCGCTGAAACAAACTTAAAGGGAATAGGTCACCTTGAAAGTTGTCTTGAAGTTCAACCATACGGTGCATCTTGAGCTCAAAACTACGAATATGACTTTGGTTTGGAGAACTGATGGATATATGTGGAGAAAGAAGTAAGTTTTTCTTTCCATTTCGCGAAAAAAACGTACGATAGCAGCTGGCGTTCTGGCTCCGCCCCGCTCCGCCTGACGCCAAGTATAGTCTCTGACAAGGGGCCGCCGCGCCGCTCGGGCGGCTGAGCGGATATTAACGAAGCGTCGTGACCAGAGACTACATGCCAGAGAGTGTACCTGCCTCAGGCGGCAAGCCGGCGGCGGTGAGCGGCGAGCGAGATGTCCCGATCGTGGCCCGGAACAGCGGACATGAAACCGGGCCCACTAGTCCAGTGTCGAAATTACTTAACGTAGGGAGGTAATTCTTTCACCACAACCCATTTTTAAATCTGCTCTACAAATCTGCTATCTCAGTCCAAAACTCCATGTTAAAGGTGAACTATTCCCTTTAAGCAAATGCAGGTCGATGCATGATGTACATTGTAAAACGACAGACAGCCATTCTGTGTAGCCTCATTCTTCCTTTACAAACTACATAACATATGACCACTATATGATACTGGCATTCATGGATTATACCAAGGGCATAACGAGCTCGGGTGGTGTGGGCCGCATCAATACGGCTCTCCTCAATAGGCCTGATCTTCTATTGTCCACCTGGTTGAATACAAGGCCAGGGCTCGGCGTCGTTCCAAAGGACAAGCCGGACAAACGGAGGCACCGGTCAGTCGGGAGAGGGGTGGGTGATGTCAGCTGGAGCTGCTGCCCTGCCGGCTGACGACAGTTCCTCTCGCTGCTGCTGCTGCTGCCCTGCCGGCTGACGACAGGTCCTTTCACTGCTGCTGCTGCTGCTGCTGCTGCCGCTGCTGCTGCTGCTGCTGCTGCTGCTGCTGCTGCTGCTGCTGCTGCTGCTGCTGCTGCTGCTGCTACTACTGCTGCTGCCCTGCCGGCTGACAACATGTCCTCCCTGCTGACGACAGGTCCTCCCTGCTGACAACAGGTCCTCCTACTGATAACAGGTCCTCCTGCTGACGACAGGTCCTCCCTGCTTACGACAGGTCCTCCCTGCTGACGACAGATCCTTCGCTGCCGCTGCTGCCGCTGTTGTTGCTGCTGCTGCTGCTGCTGCTGCTGCTGCTGCTGCTGCTGCTGATGATGATGTCACCTTCCTTACTCCCTCCCCCTCCTCTGTTTCAATAATGACATCTCCTGTCTGGGCCCACCCCCTACCTCCCGGCGGCGTCCCGAACTCCACCGAGCGACCCGCCACCGTGCCCCGCTCCCTCCCTCAGCCTTCTGATCTCTCGCCGCCCCCTCACCACCGCTCCCTTAGCCTTTTGATCGGCCTCCTGCAGCTGACCGGCCTCTCCAGCCGACCAGGCTGGCGGCCTCTGGTGTACGCCGCTCTTCTGTACAGCCTCATCGCCTACAGCGCCTTTTCCAACGCCACAGGTGCGCTTCAACTGGGACGCGCGCAGGTGAAAAGCGGCGGACATTGGATCGACGCTACTTTCTCCTCGGGGTTCTTCGGACTGCTGACTGGACTGGCCTTCCTCACCCTGACCGCTACGCTCGTGTCCGGGAGAGGACGCTTCGCGTCGATGCTGACCCGCCTGCTGGAACTGCTCGAGGAAGAGGCGAAGATGAATCAGGAGCTGGGAGACAGATGCGGGGAGAGAAGGTATCCGGCCACTTGGCTACTGTGTGCGATGCTCCTTCCACTGCCAGCTTGTGTATTTAGTTATCTCGCTTACATCAGTGACTATTGCGCAGCGTTCACGTCGTCGTGCGTCCTGTGGATTGTACAGAGACTGCTGTTCGTCATCTTCAACTGCTGTTTCGAGCTGGTTCCCCTGAAGTTCCTGTTTGCCTGCCATCTACTGAACGTCTGTCTTGAGACGCACAACGCTACTCTCCTGGCTATCGCCACTGGTGACCGAAAGGGGTCCGATGCCGAGATGCAGCGGCTGGCTCGCTTCCAGAGGCGTATCTCCGAGAGCCTGGCGCAGCTGATGTCAGCCATGACAGCCGAGCTGCTGGCGACCATGCTGTACGGCGTGCTGACGCTGGTGGCTCTCTGCATGCTGCTGTCCAGCCTGCTGCTGCTGGAGACGAGCGTGCCGCTGCTGACGTCCCTGCTGGTGTCCGCCTGCCTGACCGTCATCACCGTCCTGGTGCCGTGCGAGGCGAGCCAGCGCCTGGCGGACCGGCTGGGCCGCAGCCACCGCGTGCTGTTGGAGCTGGAGAGGCAGCGGCCCGAGCTGGCCCGAGAGGCAGCCCTGCTGCGGGCGGGCGCCCACAGAGACTTGGAGACGTTCGGCGACCTGGGTCTGTACCGTCTGCGGCGCTCCACCCTGCTCAGCATTGCCTCCACCATCGTCACCTACCTGATCGTCATGATGCAGTTCAAGACGACGTGAAGATGACGTCAGTTTCACATGACGTCAGGAGGGAATGACACCGGGATGTGATGTCGTTGGAAGCGATATGGTCCAGTCACCGAGCCCTGTGCTGAGTGATGGCATTCCCTACTTCATCCCCGCAGACGAAGATGATATACTATGAGACACTCACACCCGACATAGTCGAGTGAAATCCGCAGCTTTTGAAACATTTTAACGAGCTATAGGCATTTGCACACCGTCCGTCCATGGCATTCAAGTCACACAGTATGAATCGGTTTATGCGCCCTGTTTGAGTTTTACTCCTTGTCGGTGTATATATATATGTGTGTGTGTGTGTGCGTGCGTGCGTGCGTGCGTGCGTGCGTGCGTGCGTGCGTGCGTGCGTTCGTGCGTGCGTGCGTGCGTGCGTGCGTGCGTGCGTGCGTGCGTGCGTGCGTGCGTGCGTGCGTGCGTGCGTGCGTGCGTGCGTGCGTGCGTGCGTGCGTGCGTGCGTACGTGCGTGCGTGCGTGCGTGCGTGCGTGCGTGCGTGCGTGCGTGCGTGCGTGCGTGCGTGTGTGCGTGCGTGCGTGCGTGCGTGCGTGCGTGCGTGCGTGCGGGTCTGTCTGTCTGTCTGTCTGTCTGTCTGTCTGTCTGTCTGTCTGTCTGTCTGTCTGTCTGTCTGTCTGTCTGTCTGTCTGTCTGTCTGTCTGTCTGTCTGTCTGTCTGTCTGTCTGTCTGTCTGTCTGTCTGTCTGTCTGTCTGTCTGTCTGTCTGTCTGTCTGTCTGTCTGTCTGTCTGTCTGTCTGTCTGTCTGTCTGTCTGTCTGTCTGTCTGTCTGTCTGTCTGTCTGTCTGTCTGTCTGTCTGTCTGTCTGTCTGTCTGTCTGTCTGTCTGTCTGTCTGTCTGTCTGTCTGTCTGTCTGTCTGTCTGTCTGTCTGTCTGTCTGTCTGTCTGTCTGTCTGTCTGTCTGTCTGTCTGTCTGTCTGTCTGTCTGTCTGTCTGTCTGTCTGTCTGTCTGTCTGTATGTCTGTCTGTCTGTCTGTCTGTCTGTCTGTCTGTCTGTCTGTCTGTCTGTCTGTCTGTCTGTCTGTCTGTCTGTCTGTCTGTCTGTCTGTCTGTCTGTCTGTCTGTCTGTCTGTCTGTCTGTCTGTCTGTCTGTCTGTCTGTCTGTCTGTCTGTCTGTCTGTCTGTCTGTCTGTCTGTCTGTCTGTCTGTCTGTCTGTCTGTCTGTCTGTCTGTCTGTCTGTCTGTCTGTCTGTCTGTCTGTCTGTCTGTCTGTCTGTCTGTCTGTCTGTCTGTCTGTCTGTCTGTCTGTCTGTCTGTCTGTCTGTCTGTCTGTCTGTCTGTCTGTCTGTCTGTCTGTCTGTCTGTCTGTCTGTCTGTCTGTCTGTCTGTCTGTCTGTCTGTCTGTCTGTCTGTCTGTCTGTCTGTCTGTCTGTCTGTCTGTCTGTCTGTCTGTCTGTCTGTCTGTCTGTCTGTCTGTCTGTCTGTCTGTCTGTCTGTCTGTCTGTCTGTCTGTCTGTCTGTCTGTCTGTCTGTCTGTCTGTCTGTCTGTCTGTCTGTCTGTCTGTCTGTCTGTCTGTCTGTCTGTCTGTCTGTCTGTCTGTCTGTCTCTGTGTGTGTGTGTGTGTGTGTGTGTGTGTGTGTGTGTGTGTGTGTGTGTGTGTGTGTGTGTGTGTGTGTGTGTGTGTGTGTGTGTGTGTGTGTGTGTGTGTGTGTGTGTGTGTGTGTGTGTGTGTGTGTGTGTGTGTGTGTGTGTGTGTGTGTGTGTGTGTGTGTGTGTGTGTGTGTGTGTGTGTGTGTGTGTGTGTGTGTGTGTGTGTGTGTGTGTGTGTGTGTGTGTGTGTGTGTGTGTGTGTGTGTGTGTGTGTGTGTGTGTGTGTGTGTGTGTGTGTGTGTGTGTGTGTGTGTGTGTGTGTGTGTGTGTGTGTGTGTGTGTGTGTGTGTGTGTGTGTGTGTGTGTGTGTGTGTGTGTGTGTGTGTGTGTGTGTGTGTGCTTATATCTATTTTCGAAAGATACGTATTGTTTGCTGCTTGCACACCCATACCCGTCGTATTGTTGAGAATTCACATGTGTATCACCCGAAATGCAGGCGTTACCAAAGTCAGTTAAATAAGGCCTTCAGCCAATAGTCTGGGTTAACGCACTGAATGTTATACTGTGCCAGTCAGCGTTAACACAGACTCCACTGAGTGTTATACTGTACCAGTCAGCGTTAACGCAGACTTCACTGAGTGTTATACTGTACCAGTCAGCGTTAACACAGACTCCACTGAGTGTTAGACTGTACATCAGCGTTAACGCAGACTTCACTGAGTGTTATACTGTACCAGTCAGCGTTAACGCAGACTTCACTGAGTGTTATACTGTACCAGTAAGCGTTAACGCAGACTTCACTGAATGTTATACTGTACCAGTCAGCGTTAGCACAGACTTCACTGAGTGTTATACTGTACATCAGTGTTAACGCAGACTTCACTGAATGTTATACTGTACCAGTCAGCGTTAACGCAGACTTCACTGAGTGTTATACTGTACCAGTCAGCGTTAACGCAGACTCCACTGAGTGTTATACTTTACCAGTCGGCGTTAACGCACTGAGTATTATACTGTACTAGTCAGCGTTAACATAGACTTCACTGAGTGTTATACTGTACCAGTCCGCGTTAACGCAGACTTCACTGAGTGTTATACTGTACCAATCAGCTTTAGCACATACTTCACTGAGTGTTATACTGTACCAGTCAGCGTTAACGCAGACTTCACTGAATGTTATACTATACATCAGCGTTAACGCGGACTTCACTGGGTGTTATACTGTACCAGTCAGCGTTAACGCAGACTTCACTGAGTGTTATACTGTACCAGTCAGCGTTAACACAGACTCCACTGAGTGTTATCCTGTACCAGTCAGCGTTAACGCAGACTTCACTGAGTGTTATACTGTACCAGTCAGCGTTAACGCAGACTTCACTGAGTGTTATACTGTACCAGTCAGCGTTAACACAGACTCCACTGAGTGTTATCCTGTACCAGTCAGCGTTAACGCAGACTTCACTGAGTGTTATACTGTACCAGTCAGCGTTAACGCAGACTTCACTGAGTGTTATACTGTAGCAGTCAGCGTTAACGCAGACTTCACTGAATGTTATACTGTACCAGTCAGCGTTAACGCAGACTTCACTGAGTGTTATACTGTACCAGTCAGCGTTAACGCAGACTCCACTGAGTGTTATACTTTACCAGTCGGCGTTAACGCACTGAGTATTATACTGTACTAGTCAGCGTTGACACAGACTTCACTGAGTGTTATACTGTACCAGTCAGCGTTAACGCAGACTTCACTGAGTGTTATACTGTACCAATCAGCTTTAGCACATACTTCACTGAGTTTTATACTGTACCAGTCAGCGTTAACGCAGACTTCACTGAATGTTATAATATACATCAGCGTTAACGCGGACTTCACTGGGTGTTATACTGTACCAGTCAGCGTTAACGCAGACTTCACTGAGTGTTATACTGTACCAGTCAGCGTTAACACAGACTCCACTGAGTGTTATCCTGTACCAGTCAGCGTTAACGCAGACTGCACTGAGTGTTATACTGTACCAGTCAGCGTTAACGCAGACTTCACTGAGTGTTATACTGTACCAGTTAGCGTTAACGCAGACTTCACTGGGAGTTATACTGTACCAGTCAGCGTTAACGCAGACTTCACTGAGTGTTATACTGTACCAGTCAGCGTTAACGCAGACTTAACTGAGTGTTATACTGTACCAGTCGGGAGTCAGCGTTAAATGGAAATAATGACCTTTTCCCACAAAAATGGAGTTATCACTTGAAATCGACAGACGAGACCAAAATATATTGTACATTTTCTACATTTTGCATATAAACATTGCTACCGTAATAGATTTCAAGTTAAAGTTGATAAACGTTCTACGCTTACAACGGTCGGTACTCACATGTAGGTACTTGGTAACGAATTCACTGTCTGAGCTAAGATTATTCTGTCTACGCATTGTTATTTATAATGAAGGCATATAATATGTTGCATGCACTCTATCTTGTGCGAATATGTACCGAACTTCTATGAACAATGAACACACATTTTACAAAAGTGCATTGAAATCGGCAGTTTAGCTTGGCTCCGAACGGCGACACATTTAGTGTTCTCGACTTGAATCTAAAAAGTAGGACGTTTTTCGCTTGACTTTTCAACAAACATGTATTGAATACATTACAATGCACACATGCCACATTTCTCTGAACCGTTTTCCCATAATTAATCAATACACGTTTCAGAAAACCGTGATGCATTCGGCGGATTAACTTGGCCCGGACGGCAGAGTGTAAAAACCTTCCAACTCACCAACGAGCGTTTGTGACAACAACCGGGTGGAATCATCTGAAACAAGTGACACATTCTGGCTAAAAAGGCGATTTCCACAATTCAAGTTACTTCGATGATTCTGTGTCTAATTTGACACGCGTCAAATGTGACATGGTCCTGCATCTGCCACAAAAGCAGTCGCGGATTGGTGCAAGAGACGTTGTGAGCATGTTCTGAACATAATTATTTCGACACAGCCCAATGTGTGCGCCATAGTCGCCGCAATATTGGGAGGCAGCAAAACCCTTCCAACTTTGTGCCACCGTGTGACAGTCCTAATGTTATCTTCCATTGGGCGATTGAGTTCATTGGAAGGAGTTCGAGGGAGTTGACATTCAAGAGTTTGACAGACCAGGGGTGGTAAAATTCCCCGTCCTGCTGGACGACGTCGGAGAACAAAAGTTTTTTCTTTCTTGCCAGGTTGGCAAATTTTTCATCACAAATAATACATCAGAGGAGCCACATGCTGCATTTTTTGGATACGTGTGCTTTTTACATCGAATAGTGGGATATTGAAAGGCAATTTCTACTAAATTTTCAGGTCATAATTATGGTTTACACATGCAAATGATGTCCCACTGTCTACACAAAAATACGCGTCTCACATAGCAACAGTGAAATCAGTTTGGTCACTAGAATGGCAGCATATTACTTAATAGACCACAAATATAGTTGTTCTTATAGACCATACAAAATACTATTTCTAGTCGCCAGTGGTTTGGGAGAACCACAGAAGACCACTTATTGACTTTGAACGGGAGACTCTCCGCCGGATCCCCTGGTTTTATCAGCAAACTTCGCAGCATAGTAGAAACTGGTATAACTTTTGGAACAAACGTAGAAACCAGAGTATATTTTAGATTCATGACGGGCAGCATTTGAAAGCCTCGGCTTGGAACGAAAGCGGCGCACCGCGCATGTTTTCGACAGTTAGGAGTATATATGGCCTTGGTTATAGGGTCTTGTTTGACAGGGGACAGAGCAACAAGTGTTGTTTTTAAACTACCGTGGACAGCACCATTGAGAAGGTTGTTGACCACCAATTGAGAAGGTTGTTGTTTAAAGTTGATCACCTTAACTTAACCTGGGTGCCAGGTTAAGTTAAGGTGATCAACTTTAAGTAAAAAAGTTGTTGAAAATAATAATTTGTACTAATAATATATCATTTTAATAAAAAGAAAAGCCAATGAAAAGTTGCCACTAGAGGTGGTGTTGAACTCAGTTGAAGTGTTTGACTTGTGACAGTGTTCTTGGTTTTTATAGGGGCAGTGAGAGGTGGAGAAATATACCTAGCTAGGCAAAATGACTTGGGGCCGGGACATGGGTGTATGCTGCATCTTCACCTAAGGGCTCTCCCCGGCCGCACAGCAGCAACATTATCAAACCAAAACTACATGGTAGTACTGGTATTTATATTTACCTTGGGTAGCAATTCAAGAGACTGACATCGTGCAGGTGGATAGAATTTTGTGATGCTGTGCCATATGCTATATTTATTGCTGTCTTGGGTCCCATAGTTTCCCATAGTTTCCCATAGTTTTGGACATCTAACATCCAACTTGTCATGCTTTTGGTGGTGTAAGTGGACAAAAGCACGAGCAACAACAACAACAATAGCTGATAGCATGAAAAGTATTCTGTTAGGAGCTGTCTGGTAAACGAGTGCCAAATACCTATGGTAGTTGTAGCGCTCGTAGGCCCCAAACATCAGATCAAATGGGAAAATCTAAATAGTTACCTAGTTTGAATACCTGCTGGCATTGTGTGTTGGCAACCGAGGGCGTAACTTTGTGAAAATCATTGGGGTTGCACTTAGTTGTTAAGAGCCCCATTTGTACCACATCGCTTCATAGGCGTAATGTTAAAGGGACTGTCCCACCTTCCCAAAAGTTGTCAAATGTACGCCGCTTGTGGTGCACAATATGAAGTAATTGCTGCCGAACACGATTATGGCATTTGTTTCTCGCAAACAGTGCTCAATTTCATCAAAAGTTGAGTTTTAATATTTGGGTTGATGACGTTATATTGAACTCTAGAGAGCTACACAGAAATCCTTTACGCTGCCAAAGTATGGGCACAATTATTTCGAGACAATTCTGGCCCTTTGAATGCAAAACAAACCAACTACCAAACCATTGAAACGTAGCAAATATCTCCAAGGTTCACCTTAAAACAAGTCGACTATCATTACCAGTTGGGTAAAGAGGGACGACGCTGTCGGTTTAGAGGCCCTATTCAAATACACATGGACCTTATTTTTACAGATGTCAAAATCAAACTCGAAAATCTTTTTGATTAGATCATTGTGGTTGTTTTAACTGCTACCATACTTAATTGCAATGTCAAGCCATCAAAATGGCTATATCAACTCAAATATAATGCTAAGGTGGGATAGTCCCTTTAAATCCCCAAATTATTGGGGTTGTAGCTACAACCCCAATTTACATTAAAGTTCCACCCATGTTGGCAATTGGCATTGAGTGTTAAAGATTATGCAAAGACCAAGACATCAAATTGGAAAATATAAATAGTTACCTAGCTATTTGCTATATTGAATTATGTATTGTTATATTGCATTACCGCATGACATCCTAAGCTATAATCTAATGTATCTAATCTAATATAATAATCGAAGTAATAAATTTACAAACTCCTAATTTTTCTTATTTTTCCTTGACAGCATTACATATAGTATCCCAAAGAAACGTCTAAATTGAATGTGTTCAATTTCATGTTCTGGTTTACAGAGGGTGACTGGTTGAGCTCAACAGGTCCTTTCTGAGAGATGAGTTTATGGAATCATAGCTAATCCCAATGGGGAGTCAAATACATGAATACTTACATTTACCTCCTTAAATTCCTTCTCCCTCAACAGTATAAAAAAACATATTATCTTTGCTACCTATTTGCGTGTTGTGGATTTTTGTGCTCGTGGATGTGTGACATTGTGACTCTTTCACCCATATAGCAAATGTTTTCAGATCCATTGATTCCAGACGCGATGTCGGGTACCAGCCCACAGATGGTGTCGGGAGGGCCATCGACCGCGACGGCTTCCGCCTCACAACGCCCACCACAGATCGACATCGGACAGCTGCCTGAACGCGACGGTTGGTCTCGTTCCTCTTTCGTGAGATCGCTTAACTGTGCTCAGTCATAACCAGGCACGTAGCCAGGATTTCGTCCAGGAGGGGGGGGGGGGGGCTCGAAAGGGTTCCTTCCCGAGCGTTGAAAAGGCCCCCTTCCGAAACGTTGAAAGGGCCAAACAAAACGGATGAAAAGGCACGTTACAAGGATGGAAAATGCAGTATGACAGGTATGGCATGGACCATACCAACTTTTAGGAGCTGGAGTTAGCAAACTGACATATCAAGTTCGGAACCAGCGACACCAATTTGGAATCAGCTATATCAACTTAGAATATTTTTAAGATCAAGACCTGGAACTCTTAAAGAAATTGCGCCGCGGAGCGGAGCGACAATTTTGAGTCTTATGCCCTGGATATGCTTTCTCATCAATGCGTCGCATTGCGTATGGTGTGGACCTCTAAAATTGCTATATTGTGGGTTTAAAAGTGCGGTAGAAAAAGTGCTAAAGTGAACTATTTTGCCCAATTATATAGGAAAATAGCAACATAACGCATAAATGCGCCGAGAAACGGTTCGATTTTTTTTCTAACCCGCATATAATTGGATTTGTAGTTAAATTGCGCCGCGCAGCGGCGCGACAATTTTGAGTTTGATTCCCTGGACAACTGCAATCTTACTGTTGAAAGGCCCAGGGTCCCTTCAGATCGTCTAGGAGCCCCTCCGACCTTTTCAACGCCCTTCCGACCTGTTCAGGGACTCATCTGGGATCCGCGAAAATACATGATATGGAGTGGGTGATATATATTAAATACAAAGAGGGCTTACTCTACAAGGCAAATTAAAATCGGAGCTTTCGGTTATATTGTAACACCCTGACGAAGGGTGTTACAATATACCCGAAGGCTCCGATTTTAATATTTTTATTGTGGAGTAAGTCCTCATTGTATTTAATCTTCATCTAGGATCTCTACGTGCTTTTAGCCCTTCTAGTCTGATCAGGGACTCCTCTGACCTTCCCAGGAGCCCCTCTTGTGTGGCAAGGGGCCCATTCGGCCTGTTCAAAGATCCTTCCGACCTGGCCAGGGACCGCACTGGCTGCTTTGTCGCCCTGCCGACATGCTCAGGGGCCCCTCCGACTTGCCCAGGGGCCGAAAAGGGCCCTCGCGTGCCGAAATGGGCCCTCCTGGCTTCCAGGGAGGGGGAGGGCTGCCGCACCCGCCACCCCTCCCCTTGGCTACGTGCCTGGTTATAACTATACGAGGGCTAATCATAAAATAATGCACAGTTGTTACGAGCGAGCGCGAAGCGCTCGCTCGTCTTTCCGTGGTATATGGGACAAATCTGAATATGAGCGGCCCGGCCCACCCGTGGCGACGCTTTTGACAAGCTAATATCTCTGCAACCGCACGTCCGATTGACAAGCGGGATTCTTTGCTGAGCAGCCCCATACAACCTATTCTGTTTGAGACCAGTGCCGACTCACGTGGGTGACTACCACTGCGCGTGGCGCGTGCCGCGTGAGGGGTGTTGGAAGGTGTTTTCTCGCAATAGCTCCGCAACGGCTGAGCCGATTGTGTTCAAATTTAGTGTGGTTAGGGACACCTCAGCCGCCACTTTCTCACAAGTTATTGGCGGGGTGACTCTGCACGTGCGCACGTGCACATCACTATTCTATATCTCAGGAACGGCTGAGCCGATTGTGTTCAAATTTGGTGTGTGGTTAGGGACCCCTCAGCCGCCACTTTCCCACAAGTCAGGGGTGGAGTGCCTCTGCACGTGCGGACGTGCACACCCCTATTATATATATATCAGGAACGGCTGAGCCGATTGTGTTCAAATTGTGTGCGCGGTTAGGGACCTCTCAGCCGCCACTTTCCCACAAGTCAGGGATAGGGTGCTTCTGCACGTGCGCACGTGCGTACCCTTTTTGTATTTCAGAAACTACTTACCGGATGTAGTTGAAATTCACGATACATTTTCTTCGCGCTCGCTCGTTCATCGCCAACTTTTCGTATTACTGGTAAATCAGTGGTCCGATATTCATCGGCTTATATGGACCTGACAATATGACAATATGACCCGACCTGATTATATGGACCTGACAAGAGGACACAAGGTTACCTCGGATATGCAATGCCATTATTGCTGCCCCAGTAGCTCATTTGGGAGAGCGCTGGGCTTCTGACTTCACCCGGTAGTGGCAGCCCGGGTTCGAGTCGTTTTGGCGCTCGCTATTTGCCCCTGACTGGGATGGCCTGTGGCCGGTGGCAGCGGTCGCACTCAAGGTCAGGTGACGTCAGAGGACGGGGCGGACCGTGTCCAGGTATGTCGGGCACGTACAACTTTCGCTTCTAAATTCTGCCGGACGCCAGGAATTTCTTGATCGGGTGGTGGGGTCAAGGCCTGCGCAACAAGCTATGCTTAGCGCGGGGTCTGACCTCGGAAATACACCCATTCAAAAACATTCGGACTAACAAAAAAAAATCGTCAACAGGTGACCTTCCAGGTGAAGTGAATGACCTCGGATCGACCACGTCCAGACAGCGATTTTGCTCTGGCAGAAAACCTCAAAATGAGAAATTGATAAATGTAAATAAAAAGGCATGTTCCTAGACCAGTTTTGTCTTAGGAATACAGAAAAGGTTCGTATCTTGTCAAAAAATCCAAAAAAGTTATAACAAAAATGAGGTCATGAGTTTCTTACAATTAGGGAGCCATCACTCAGTCAAAAATAGAGATATTGGTTTGCAATTTGGTTTGGGTATTGTCCATACTCAGTCCTCTAACATATATTCCGGTTTTCTAACATCTTTGAAATTTTTATTTTGTGAAGATTTTTTTCCCAAATAGCTCATATTTTTTTTTATTTTAGAGGTCAAAAACCCAAAATATCGCAAATCAGAGATTGCCATTTTAAAGACAATGCTCAATTGCGTTTGCAATTTGCTTCAAAACTCTGTTTTCTACTATTTTTCAAATATTTATCGTTATTCCACCAACATGACGTCATCAAAACTTGATTATCTCCCAAACTACTTAACCCAGCATTGACTGGGGTCCTCAGACGAACGCCATTGACTGGAGGGGGGGGGGGGGACGCTCCCTGGTTATCTTTCGAACCAATGATCGCAGCGAGATGCGCAAGGCGGTATTCGAAAGCTCTCAATGAGATGAATCTAAAACATTCTAAAAAATGTAAAAGTGAGGTCAAATGTCAGGTCACGGTCAGGTCAAAGGTCAAAACCAACGTATTTTAGTTTATGGGGCATACTTTCCAGCAAAAGCTATCGATTACGACCATGATCACCCAAAGTGCTGCCAAATGTATTATACACATCCCGCATGGGCTAAAGTGAGATTGTTAGCAAAGATCAAGGTCAGGTCATAGAAATTCACTATGCGCAAATATCTTCGAAAGTCATGCAACACATGTTTTATGGGTTATTTGCCATGTATAATTCGATAGTGATAGTCATTTTACCAACTGAATTCATTTACGTAAAGTCATTGTCAAGTTCAGGTCAAGTTCAGTCGCAGTGGCGGATACAGAGGGGGGCGGCAGGGGGCGGCCGCCCCCCCCCCCTCTGCGCCCCCCTACGCGCCGAAGGCGCGGAAGGGCCTTGTAAGCAGACCAATTTCCGCGCCTTCGGCGCGGAAATAGATATGCTTACGGGGTTGGATATCTGACATTTGCTGCACTCAAACCAGGAACCGCCCTCAGGCTAGGGGCCGCCCCTGGCCAGATGCCGCCTTCAGGTCATGTGCCACCTTCAGGTCATGTGCTGCCCTCAGGCCAGGTGCCGCTTTCAGGCCAGATGCCGCCCCCTGGTCAGGTGCCACCTTCAAGCCAGGTGCCGCCCTCAAGGCAGGTGCCGTCCTCAGGCCAGGTCCCGTCCTCAGGTCACGTACCGCGTTCTGGCGGGGCACCGCACTCAGGTCAGATGCCGCCCTCATGCCAGTTGCCGCCCCCTGGTCATGTGCCGCTACCTAGCCATGTGCCGCTACCTAGCCATGTGCCGCCCTATGGCCAGGTGACGGCGCCCCTCCGGCCAGTGAGGACGCCCCTCCGGCCAGTGACGGCGGGTTTGCGGCCAGTGACGGCATCCCCCGTCATAGACGGCGCCCCTCCGGCCAGTGACGGCGCCCCTCCGGCTAATGACGGCACCCCTCTGACCAGTGACGGCGCCCCTCTGGCCAGTGACGACGCCCCATCGGCCAGTTACCCTTCGGCCAGTGACGGCGCCCCTTCGGCCAATGGGCACAGGCAATGGCAGCACCCTTCCGGCCAGTGACGACGCCCCTCCGGCCAGTGACCGCTGGAGGTGCGAGGCTCTCGTAAGCCTCGACAATCGCCCTCTCAGACTAGCCTGGGATCCGCTCAGGCATGGCAAGGGTTCTGTCAGGCCTATAAATCATATAAGGGCCCCTCATGCCACACGAGGGCCTCTCAGGCCGACAGGGGGCCCGCTCAATCCGACCGAGTTCTCCTTCAAGCCGATCGAGGTCCTCTCAAGACGACCGAGGACCGCTCAGGTTGACTGGGCCCATCAGGCCGACCAAGTTCCCCTTCGGGGCGCCGGAGGATCCCCTCAACCCGTCCGTGGGCCCCTCACGCCAACCAAAGGCCCCTCAGACGGGACATAAGGCCCCACAAGCTGACAAAGGGTCTCCTCAGGCTGACAAAGGGCTCCCTCAGACCTAGGGCCCCTCAGACCGAGTGATGGCCCTGAAGCCGACCCTTTGTGAATCTACACGAACGCCACTGAGTGTCACTGATGGGAGACAAGAAGAACAATAGTTTCTGTGATGATGTTCCTTCAATTGAGGTAGAATGATTGTATCACTCCGGACGGGGCAGGGGCTGCCCTAAATGACTTTCCCGCTAAACAAAGTTGTATGCCGAGACGGGGAAGATCCTGGACTTACGGTGAACAGTCTATCCTCGTGCTGTCAGCTAAGGCTGAACGCATATTTGTATTTGGTTCCAACCTTACGTTTGAATGC
>JAXIVJ010015755.1:0-27500 GCA_036785665.1 Chirona hameri
AACACAAATGATTATTGTGGTAATCTTTGTGTTATTTTACGAAACCGATACTGAGGAAGACTTTGTGTCGAAACGCGTTTATCGGATTGTATTGTTCCTGTATGTTTCATATATATATATATATATATATATAATATATATATATATATATATTATATATATATATATATATATATATAGTATATATATATATATATATATATATATATATATATATATATATCGTGTCTCACGGCCGTGACACGGTACTGTACTGTGTCTCACGGCGCACTCTGTCTGCTCCCAGTCATCATGTCCGGCAGACAGGCACGTCCCATGCCGGCAGCTCCGTGTCCCACTCCACCCTCTCTGTGACGGGGGAGCGAGGGGGAGGGGGGACAGGACCGGCCCCTGCGCTGCCCTGGGCGTGGTGCAGCCAGTCACCCCCTGCCGGGCGGTCAGGATGGGGACGGCGGGGCGGGGGCGGGGCGGGGCGGGGCGGGGCGGACCGCTCGTGGTCCGGGACAGACCACTTCTGAACCGCCGGCTCAATCAGCGCCGCGCCGGTTCCGGCTGGCCCTACCGGCGATAATACCTGTGCTGGCTGGGAGCGGGGGTCATACTATGAGTGCTGAGCGCGGGAGCCATGGCCGGTGATGGCCGGCGGCCAGGGTCGCACACGCACACCCAAACTCGTCGCCGGCAGCTGCGCCAAATTGTCACGAATGTGTAGCGTGCTTACGGCGGAACCCATGGGTGCATTAACGTTGTACTGACAAAACGAGTGCCATCAAACATATGTACTTCTTTTTTTTACCGTTGATCCCTTTGATTTGATTATTAAATGGGGTATTAGGGAGCGACGACTGCTTCGGCCATTTGTCTCCCATTAATGTTTATCTGGAGTTAAGCGGGCTTTCTCTCCCATTAATGTTTACCTGGAGTTACGCGACTTTCAATAGAGCGGCAGAGTAATTGAAAATGTGTCAATGCTTCAGCATTGTTATACGCATACATTACGAGGTAGACAACCTCGGGTAGGTTACTCAAAGGTAGACCAAAAGAGTTGGTAAAGAGGGTTTAAAATACATATGGGTTTCACTCACACCTTTATGAAATAATTCCATTAATTCTGATAAAATCAAGTCAAATCCATCTTCTTTCGCAAAGTAAAGCACTACAGTCATAGCTCGTCGCTCAGT
Organism: Chirona hameri; assembly: GCA_036785665.1. Taxonomy (NCBI): domain Eukaryota; kingdom Metazoa; phylum Arthropoda; class Thecostraca; order Balanomorpha; family Balanidae; genus Chirona; species Chirona hameri. The sequence goes on from JAXIVJ010015755.1 coordinate 1,182, forward strand.
TATTCACCTTCCACGTTATCGTTCACGTTATGACAGTCGCTGAGACGCCATCTTCTCACGAGAGAAAAAAAACGTATTACCTGGCAGGGCGCGAAGCGCCCGGTGAGGGTTTCTCGTCAACTTACTAGACAATTTAAAATTTGACCCGGCCCGTACCCGGCCCGACTCGGACCGAACCGACCGAAACCGCCCGAACCGGCCCGAACCGGCCCGAACCGGCCGAACAGGCCCGATACCGGCCGTACAGAGGCTTTTCGGAAGCTGGATTACTTTGCAACCACCGCTCCGATTGAGATCGGGTTTTCACTATTGGATAGGACCATCAAATCAATTTGGGTATGGTGCGTTCTGATAGAGGTGGTACCGCAGCACGTGGGCACACGCAACGTCGAAAATAAACACACATCTTCTTGATAACAAATTGCATTATTAATCTAAGCATTATTTTGTATACGCTGAAGCATGCAGCGCTCAGGACGTACTCCTTTTGGCGGATTCGAGGAAGAAGATCATGAACAATTTACAAAAAAATGAATTTGTATGTTGGCATGCATGGAGGCCTGGCAATTGTAATGGAGGACTAAAAGGGACTAAAGGATATGTGTTGCTACACGTGTGCTCCGTACCGTGTCATATTTCAAACCTGTTTTAGCTTTACCAGAGCGGCGCCCGCTCGGTCATTGCCCAAAAAGGAGTTTTACTGGTATAAGTTTATACAGACATGTCAAGAAGTTTGAGACATGTCTTCTCATATCACATTGTTCTATTATGCGTCGAAGTAGGTAATGCCAATCCTTTTTTCTAAATTTAAGTTAATGACACAAAAGCTCCTCAAATAACTTACGTAGTTTATGAAATGGCAATGATTAAGTAGTGGGTACTTAAAATGTTACTGACAAATTGACGACGCAACGTTGGGTGATTAATGATTATTGTTGTTTTTATCTTTACATTATTCAAAAGATGATTAGGTAGGGGAGACTGGGGTGAACGACAAAACTGTTCTGTTTGGATGCTTGTATAGCAGACAGACAAATCACATTACAGAATATCCACATATCATTGGAAAGCCACGTCAATTGGCTATCAAAAACAGGTTTGACATTTCAGCAATCAGATATACGAGTTCAGCTGTTATTCAGCGTAATTCAGCTGTTACAAAACAAAATCTCTGAAAATTTGACATTTCGGCTTTGCCCCAAAATTGCGGGTAATGCCGAATGAGTCAAAGTAGCTTTTATCCTAATTATAATTTAAATTGTATGAGCTTTAAGCGTTTCTATCGAAGCATTTGCGGATTAAAATATAATTGCAAGCAGTCCCAGCCTAAAATATTCTGAAAACTTGCAAACGCATTGATATTTTAAAAACACACATTTTTACTATTTATGTGCGAGTGTTGCAACCAAAGTTGCCCTTTTGAAAGATGCCATCCAGGAGAAAATGTTTATGGAAATATAAAGACGTTCTTTCATAAGACCAAATTTGTTCTGCCCAAATTTTGGCAATGACAAAATGTTCAGTGATATTTCAGCTTTATGAAATAATTCCATTAATTCTGATAAAATCAAGTCAAATCCATCTTCTTTCGCAAGCAAAGTACTACAGTCATAGCTCGTCGCTCATTTATTCACCTTCCACGTTATCGTTCACGTTATGACAGTCGCTGAGACGCCATCTTCTTACGAGAAAAAAAAAACGTATTACCTGGCTTCGGGAGACATGTCTTCAATCTACAGATGACAAATATATTGCAGTGCTGTTACTAGCTTAAAGGGAATAGTACACCTTTAACATTAGTTTTTAACTGAGATAGCCAGATTGTCAGGAGTACTGAGAAATCTCCAATTCTGACATTTTTCCTTCCAAAACGACCTAGTTGCTGAGTTTCAACGCAAAAACCGTTGGGTATATTTGGTCATATTTTAAAGGGAAAAACCTTTTGACGTTTCACATACGTCGTTAGTATTCCTATCGCACTTCGTTTTCGCCAGGGTAATAGAACAACGTTTTTGCTATTTGGACCGGCCGCCACCGAAACGCATCGTGTGTTCTTGAGCTAGAAATATTATTGGCCCCAACCTTGTCAATGTTCATTAGATTTCCAATTGAAAATATTACCGACACTCGTCTTGAAAATGCACACCTTTTGAAGGGTGGCTCGTACCTGTAGCTGCAATATTCTCCGCAATAGAATCACATGCACCTGTAACTGCGATACATTAGGGTATATTCTGCCTGTGGTTACAGTTTTAAGTAATTACCTCTGTCAATTGTGAATCGATTTCCAATTGAAAATTACCAATAGATGCTTAGTGTGAAGACGCATTTGTTGATTGGTGGCTGATCGGTGTTCATGCAATATATTGATTCAATTTTGACAAAGTTTGTTTATTGTTTACGTTGAAGTGCCGCTTAGCTCAAAATATTATTGGCTATAACTTTGCCAATTTTCATTGGATTTTCAGTTGAAAATAATGTCTACACTCGTCTGGAAAAGGCACACCTTTTGATGGGTGGCTAGTACCGGTAGATGCAATATTTATCGACATCCACCACATACCGATAAACACACATGCAAACACATTTGTGGGTAGGTATATCACATTTATTTATGCACATGAACATTATGGGTATGTGTTCACGCAACGTCACTCCAACTCTACTCATACAAGGCCATAGTGTAAACATTCACACATTTTTAATCGCGACCAATATATTCGCGAGTCGCGACCCACCGAATGAGGTTGTTAGTGTTACAGCGTGGGCCATTCATAGGTTTACAATCAAACGGTACTTAAAATGGGCGCTGTCACGTGACCTGACATGACCCGAGTAGTGATTTCTATTATGTTTTACAAATATGCCTATGTGGATCTCATCTGAAAGGCCGTAGGCTAACCAATCCATTCATATTGTTTTCGAATATATGGGATGTCAAATAGGTCATGTGTGACCTTGACACGTGACCTGACTTGACTTGTAACATTGGCTTCTCATAATACGTTATAACATAGCCAATATGGGTATCGTTTGACGGCTCAGCAGCTAACCAATGCATTCGTGATGTTTTCAATCATGTGGGATGTCCCACAAGTCATGTGTGACCTTGACATGTGACCTGACTTGACCTAGGAGCACTGGTTTCTGAGATGTCACAACATAGCCAATATGGGTATCATCTGAAACCCTATCGGCCAACCAATGCCTTCGGGATGTTTGCAAGCATGTGGTATGCCCACAGGTCACGTTTGACCTTCATACACGACCTGGATTGATATGGAGTACTGTTTTTCATGAGATGTTACAACACAATCGATATGGGTATCATTTAATCACACATGCTATAACCCTATTTGTAACAGGCTCCTGGCTACCCCTATTTGTAACAGGGGGGGGGGGGCGGATTCCACCCCCCCCCCGGAGATCTCGAGATCTACCAGTCCGATTTTCAAAAATGAAACGGTGTTTGGTTCCCCTCAACACGATCTACATTTCTAAATAATATACAAATCTAAATTTTGGATAGGGGGCAACAGGGGGGCAAAAATGACAGATTTTAGTGGTATTTTTGATCCAACATAGCTTTCATGTTTATCGACCGATGTTAACACAACCAATAGGAATCGATAGAGATTGAATTGGAAATTGATATATAACGGTGACGTTTAGAAATTCACAAATGATAGGCGTGTGCAGGTCACTCAATATGGGGGTGAAGTAAATGCGTAATAAAACCATTTTTTATGTGTTTTTTTGGGATAAATTAAATGGTATGTGATTGTGACATTAGACAAAACAGTTATAAATCATATTTGTGTTGCCATAGGCGGTACCAGGTTAGTGAAAAGGGAGGTAAAATTGGAAAAAAATATTAACCGCAGACAAGTTGCTACCCAGCACTATAAATATGTTACTGATCGTAGATAGTTCCTTTTTTCATGTTGCACTTCATCATAGGCGTATCCAGGATCCAAACTGGGGCGGCGCAAGATCTTTTGATAAGTATATTATCCGCTATTATGATACTAACTAGTCAACAGTGACTATTTCACTTACAACTTCAAGTAACATTGCTTACCCCCTTTTTACCCTACCTGGACTCGCCTATTATCTTATAATCGTTCGTAAAGTAGCCTGTGGTGCATGTTTCATCCTAAAATTGCAGTATGTTATGTCATTGTACGCCCATGCCTCTTAGTTTCCTTGCAATAATATGACCCCCTTTTTTCCATTCCTCAGCGCGCCTCTGCCAAAAAAATGAATGTATTCCCTTTTATGGCCTCATATGTGCATATATCATTATAAGCTAAACGTCTATTGTGCCGTTATCGCTGGTATATCGTCATCACCATGTCAGTCACCCCCTTTTTCATGTGCCTGAACACGCCCCTGAAACTCTATATGTAATAAATTATGCAAATAATGGAAGCAGAAGCTATCTTTTACATCTTGATAGCTATAAATGCCCCTTAAATCGCTTTATTGGCTTCCCGCCAAGCATTGAATACTTCCTGGAAACCCCCCCCCCCCTTTTCAAGCCCCTGAAACCGCCTCTGCCATGCAATTTTTATGATATTTCAATAACATCAACTAATTTGCACTTGTTGCAATCACCGTAAACCGAGGTAACTCCTTCATACTTGAGGAAGTTAGGAAGAAACCGTGAAGATCGCATTTCCGTATTATCGCCAAATGTCGCCTCCGAACCCACCCAAAACTGTGCCCTGGAACCGCCTTTGTTCAGGTTAAGAACTCAAAATTTTAACTCTAAATGCGGTATTCAATTCTATGAAAAGTCCCAAAATTTCATGGGCTTGCTCCGAGCCGTTCTGGAGATATCTGCGAAAAACATGAGGGGGCGGAATCCGCCCCCCCCCCCCCCTGTTACAAATAGGGTTAAAACATCACGAATACATTGGTTAGCTGCTAGGTTGTCATACGATACCCATATTGACTATCTTGTAACGTCTTATGACAAGCCAGTGTTCCAGGTCAAGTCAGGTCACGTATCAAAGTCACTCGTGACCTATTTGACATCCCACATAATCGAAAACATTATGAATTGTTTGGTTAGCCTACGACATTTCAGATGAGACCCATATCGGCATAAGTTTTTTTTTATTAACATAATGGAAATCACTACTCTAGGTTTATGTCAGGTCATGTAAAAGTGCCGAATATAAGTACCGTTTCCTTCTAAATTTATGAATGGCCCACACCAATTTGTTCCCAGTTTGTGGAGGACATGCTGGGCAATGTTATATGCAAGCATGAGCAAAATCGGAGGTGGCGTGATTTTTGCTATTCAAATTTTAGTATTTCAGTTCATAGTCAAATCAGGTCAAAGGTCATTGACCTTAAATGTTGTAATATGTACAAAATAAAGATGGGCCCATTGCCTATTGCATGGATTTCGTTTCCTGAGACTGGGATAAAACTTGCAAAGTTCTTGCAGGCTCTTGAACTTTGGAATGTAATGGGGTCAGGACAAAGTTCAATGACCTCTAGCTCAGTGACTTAACGTCGAATTTTTTTTTTTTTAAATGTTCAAGCGATGATTTTACACATCGTGCAACATGTCCACAAAGTTTCAAGAAAATTGAAGGGTGTGAGGTAAAAATGGTCTGTTTTAATCGATTTGACATGGAATGCCCCCAGATTAACTTGTGAACTGCTATAGTGCTAGCATGTGGACCAGTACCTATACCAGTAAAGTGCTTTTTGAGGCGATGACCGAGCGGGCGCGCACTGGTAAAGCTAAAACAGGTTTGAAATATGACACGGTACGCGCACGCGTGGTAGTAACACATAGTCCTTTTAGTCCTTTTAGGCCTACATACAAATTGTCAGGCCTCAATGCATGCCAACATAAAAATTAAGTTTGATTAAATTGTACATGATCTCCTTTTTCGAATCCGCCAAAAGGGAGTACCTCCTGAGCGCTGCATGCTTCAGCGTATAAAAAAAAACGAATGCTTAGATAAATGAAGCCATTTTTGATAAGCATTAATTGATTGTATTATGGTAGCATATAACATACATATTATACATGCATACAAGTCAGCACACAATATAAATGTCGCACTGGCCTATGTGCTATCACCATCTACGTGCTGCTCGAAGAACAGCACATAGGCTTCGTTGCTGACGGCAGTTCGCTGCGACACCGGACGTACTCGGCTGTCGTTGTACTCGTGCCATTGGCCCGAGTAAGGATGCCGGCAGTTTTTTTTCCCTCAAGAATGATCAAGATTTTGTTCTCTCAAGAATGATCATTTTTGATCAAGAATTATTTTGGTTAATTTCGACGTCTGCGGGTGTTCTACCAGAACGCATCATAACAAAATAAAAATGTAATTGATGGTTCTATCCAATGGTGAAAACCCGATCTCAATGGGAGCAGTGGTTGCAAAGTTATTAGCTTCCGAAAAGCGTATGTATGGCCGGGTCGGGCCGGTTCGGCCCGGTTCGTGCCGGGTCGGGCCGGGTCAAATGTAAATTTATCTGGTTAGTTGACGAGAAACCTCACGGGCGCTTCGCGCCCGCTCGGTAATCACTAATTTTCTAGCCGTGCGTCTGTCTGTATGTGTATGTGTCCTCATTTTTTTAGCCACACGCACAGCACAGACGGCAGCACCGATGACGGTGAAATTTTCACACACGACAGCTTCAAGCTTTGTGACGATCCACGGCAAAAAAATAACGTCGCACCGATGCCGGTGTCGGTCACAGCACGCGCCAGATGTTTTCCCTCGCTGGCAATGATAAATCCAATCCAAATAGCCGGCGCTCGAAAACGCTTTTAGCTCGACGCTATTGGTTCCAGGGACCTCAGATGAGCGGGGCCGCTACATAAATAAAACGCTGTAATACCTGTCTTGGTCGGCGTAATTCGGCTCGGCAAAGCTTGCCACCAAATATCATGTTATTACGAGCAAGCGCGAAGCGCTCGCTCGTCTTTCCGTGGTATATGGGAAAAACCTTAATATGAGCGGCCTGAACCGACCCGGCACGGCCCGGCCCGACCCGGCCCGTGGCGACTCTTTTGAGAAGCTAATATCTCTACAACCGCACGTCTGATTGAAAAGCGAGCTTTTTTGCAGAGCAGCCCCATCCAACCTACCCTGTATGAGACCGGTTCCGACTCACGTGGGTGACTACCAGTGTTCGTCATGGGCCCACCAACCTCCAGCCCGGCCCGGCCCAGGCCCATGAACACCAAGCCCAGGCCCGGACCAGGCCCGGTCAAATTTATATTATTGAGGCTCAGGCCCAGTCCGGCCCGTTCAGATTAAGCATATATATATTTTCACAAAATTTGCAATCACTATCCTAGCATATTTACTTGTATACTATAAATGTGAAACAATGAACCAACTATGCTAACCAAAAGCAAACAAAAAGCCACAGCCACAGCAACAGTGTGTTGCTGTGGAAGTGAACTGCTGGTTGAAATATTTTTTCTGCTCTGACCTGAACTTCAACATTCTCAGCCCAGGCCCGTCCAGAGCCCGGTGATTTCCTTAATGTTGAGGCCCAGCCCAGGCCCAGCCCAGGCCCAGCCCAGGCCCAGCCCAGGCCCAGCCCAGGCCCAGCCCAGGCCCAGCCCAGGCCCAGCCCAGGCCCAGCCCAGGCCCAGCCCAGGCCCATGGCCCAGCCCGTGACGAACTCTGGTGACTACTACTGCGCGTGGCGCGTGCCGCGTGAGGGGTGTTGGAAGGTGTTCCCTCGCAATAACTCCGCAACGGCTGAGCCGATTGTGTTCAAATTTGGTGTATATATATATATATATATATATATATATATATATATATATATATATATATATTACAATTTTATTATATACTTTTATTGTATACTTCATCGGGGTAGAGGTCACCGGGAAGCAGCTCCCCACCCACATACACTGTGGGTACGTCGGGGCGGAAGTCCGAGCATGGATCCCACCCCTCGGCAGTGCCGGCAGTGCTGGCACTATGGCCATCTGAAGTGGTCGTGCCGGGCGCGCACCACCACCTGTGGCCGGTGCGCAGGCGACCACGCGACGCACGGGTGCGTGCGTGTAGCACGCTGCGCCACGTGCGGGGCAGCCCACCCTGTCTGGGACCGCCGCTGCCCGGCCTGGGCCGCCGCCAGCGCGGCGGACCAGGCCCGCCGACGTCCATCGGCCGTCCCCCTCCCTCAGCCCAGCCCTCTCCCCCGGCGCCTGGCCGGTGCTTCCCCCCGCTGGGACCTCACCCCCACCCCGTCGGCCCACGAGTGGGCCTCCCCAGGCGACGCCCCCTCCCCCGCGGCACTTTCCCCAGAGCGTCACGGGCCCTCCCGCCGACCCCCCCCCCCCCGTCCGCCAGCCCGGCAGCCCGACCTCCCCCCCCCCCCTGCTGGACCCTCGAGGCGCCTCCCCCGCCTCCTCTACCTCGTTGTCTCAGGCACCACGCTCCCCCCACCAGCCGAGTTCCACACGGACTCCGGCCCCCCTTCCCCGGCCTCCGCGGCACCAGCGGAGCACCGATCCTCGGAGGACCCCACCTCTGACGATTCGTGGATGAGGGCCGTCACCCTGAAGGGGATTAGGGCCGTCACCCCCCCCCCCCCCCCCCCCGCCCAGCTTCCACCTTCCCGCTCCAGCTCCCTGCCCGTCCGCTCCCCCCTCCACCCCCTCCCCGGCTCTGAGGAGAGTGACACCCGCTCCCCGCCCTCCCGGTCACCCTCCCGCCCCGCCCAGCTCCCTGTTGACAGGTCGAGCCGCCCCGCTCCCGCCGCAGGCGTACGCGGGAGACCGTGAGGCGCGGACTGGACAGTGAAGGCGGCCGCACACTACGCATTCGGCGCCCGATATCACTGCGAAATTCCGCCTCGGAAAATCGCGGCGATACCGCTGAATATCGTCCTTGTTTCGGCGGATTCGGCGCTGTCTGCTCGCGAGATTCCGCCCCGCCGACCTACAGCATGTCGCAACCTGTGCCTACAGCCTGTCCCAAGGTAACTTAATGATGACCATTTTTCGACGAAGATGTAAGTTTAGAACCACGAAACTTTTACATAATAAATTTCACAGCGGCAAGAGCATGCTGTGCAAAATTCGTACCTCTATCTTGCATAGATTCGCCACTGTTAGCCTGATCAATTTTGTTGACCGCGGTTCCGCGGCGTTCAGTCGCGGAAAAAAGCTCGTTCGAATCAGCTTTTTTCAACCGGTCCGCAGATGGCCGGCCACCGACATTCGTCCGCGATTTTTGACGTTTCGGCTGACGCGAAGGCGGAAAGTCGCTAAAGATGCGCGGAAAGTCGCAGCGATATCGCGACCTCCGCGCACCGAATGGCCTAGTGTGCGGCCGCCTTGACTCTCGATGAATATTCACAACCAATCTGAATTCGTCCTCCAATGGAATACGAGATCTCTCATATCCCATTGGAGGCAATTCAAACATTATATCTTAAATAACAATCCGTTAGTAGCCGCCGTTCAGGAAACCCACTTTATTGACGCCGACTTGAATAACTATACTTTCAAAATATCGGGCTATAGTCTTTATACAAATAACGTAAGCACATCACCACGCCGACGCGGCTCGGCATTGCTTATTTCAAACAAACTTTTGCATCACCAAATTGACCTTAAAACAACCCTAGAAGCAGTCGGTGTCAATATTAAAATCGCTCAGCTAGAAATAACTCTAATCTCTATTTATTTCCGTCCTGCTGAGGACTTAGATACTGATTCTCTCTCTCAGCTTAAAACAAATATTAACACCCCATGTTTGATTATGGGCGACTGCAACGCCCATCATCAAGCATGGGGCTGCCGCTAGGGGCGCAACCACCTATACGGACAGTACGGAATGTCCGTACCGTTTTTGACGGGCGCCGAAGGCGCCCCCCCCCCCCATTGATTTATTTTGCAATTAGCACCGCCAACAGGACAGGCACCAGCGGCGTACAGAGTATGCGGTCATTCAGGGCACGACCTGGTCCTTTGGACCCGAGGCGCCCATGCAAAGCTGGCGCCCCTCCGATCAGTGACGGCGTCCCTCCGACCAGTGGCGGCGAGTGACGGCGCCCCTCCGACTAGTGACTGCCCCTCTCCATCCGTGACGGCGCCCCTGGCCAGTGACGGTGCCCTTCCGGCTAGTGACGGGGGGGGGGGGGGGGGCACCGTCACTCTCCTTCCGCACGGTACGGAAGGAGAGGCGCCCCCCCCCCCCTTGCCAAATTTTCGTCAATATCGATGGCGCCCCTGTCGATCGGGTGGCGCCCCTCAGGCCTCAAGGCAATGACCTGGTCCTTTGTGAATTTCTGCGCACGCCACTGACAGGCACCGCTGGGAATCAGATAATTAGCACTCCTAGAAGTAAATGGCGACTTAGGAACAGGATATAGGCGCCACTAGAAGCAAATGCCCCCCCCCCCCCCATGGAGCAGAACATGCGCCCTACCGGACAATAAGCAAATGTCGCCCCACGGGGTAAAACATGCGCCTCTCTAAATTGGACAAATGCCCATTGTCCATAAGCAGCTAATGCCGCCCTCCATCGGGAAGAACAGCCGCCCACTAAATCGGACAATGGGCTTCCTTAGAAGCAAATGCCGCCCCCATGGAGGAGAAAAAGCGCCCTACCGGACAATAAGCAAATGCCGCCCCATGGTCTTATATACTGGCGGATCCAGGGGGAGGGGCATCAGAGGGAATTGCCCCCCCCCCCACAGGCATCTGGGGGGGGGGGGGCATTCAATACAAGTATGCCTCCCGTGCGTTCCCGTAAAAATATAAAAATCGTAAATTAAATATATATATAAATTCATCGTAAAATCGTAAAAATTGTCTTTGCAGCAGTCAAAATACAGCAATCCACAGTCAAAACCGGAAAATTTCGCGCCGCTTGGCGGCATGACACAAGTTTCGCAATTGCTTATACAAATTTGGAAAATGGGAAAATGAATTCCATTAAGTGTCTGTCAGAGGCTCTCTCGCATTGGCGGTAATTGCTGGCCCCAGGGCCTAATCCCTTCATAACATATTAACTTTCAAGCGGGCTGCATGTTTAGCTAGCTAGTCTGCCGAGTTCCGAAAAGGGCGACGCGAACGCAAGGACGCGGCCATCGGCACTCAGAAGCTGCTCCAGCGGTGCCCAACTTGCTGGACCGATGAGCTAATAGTGGGGGACCAGGTCAGGACCATCTCCCCAAGCCATCTCCTCCAGGCTCCTCCAGATCCACAGGGACCATTTATACGCAGAAAAGTCGTTCTACCTCTTGCTGCTTTCAAACCATTTGCACTGTTACCAGTTGTTTGTTACAGTTCGGTACATATGTATAGTTATTATTATCATATGTACTATTAAGCGCTGACTGCCACCGGCCATCGTGATATACTATCCGAGGCTAATGTAGGTATATGAAAAACTACCTTCATTTCAATATTTTTCATCATACCGAGATGTGCAACCAGGAAAAGGGGTTACCCGAGGCTTGGCTCCAATCACGGTCTGGTTCCAATATGCAAATTTCGTTTTCCACGACCTAAAATTAAAATTGTCACGCCACTTCGCGGCGTCACATCGGTGAACATCGCCATAACGAAGCCATCGTCATCGTCTTCGGTTCGTCGTAACGCTGACTTTAATTAATTGCATCTTTGCCTTCTTATCCTCTACAAGGCCCACCGCCTATATTTCTGGGTTTTATTAGGCAAACCCGTAAAAAATCGCGCTGCTTGGCGGCGCTAAATAACAAGTACCTACTATAATATGAAAATCTACATTAAAAATGCTGCAAAGGCTCAAATACACGCAGACAAAAATGGGGGTTATTTTTTCCCATTTCAGCCGACCCCCCACTAAAAAATTATCGGCGACGCCCCTGTGAGTTGGTATGGGACAGTAGCATACCCAGGATTCACTCCAGGAGGAGGCAATTTTTGATCAGGAGGGGCATAAGATACTCCACAAAAAAAATCCCGGATTTGGACCTCTAGATTGTTAGAGGGGCATATTTTCAACATTTTTTATCTCTAAAAAATAAATAAAATAATCATTCATTTTTTCGACCAAAGGGGACACGTACGGACCTTCAGGGAGAGGGGGGATTGCCCCGTCCCCCTCCCCTTGGGCACGCCTATGCTATGAGATAAACGTTATTATTACTTATATGTGTATATGCTACGGAATATTGCGTTTTTGTGTTTTTTCTCTTCTATCTGAAAAAAGTGGATTTCTTAAGCTCGAATACCAAAATAAGGTGACCGGCCCAAATCCGCGGAGGTAAAAAATGGGGGTACTCTTTTGCGATAAAAAGATGCCCTTCCCTCTTCTGACCCTCTTTTTAGCGATCATTTCCCAATTCATTTAGAACTACAAGTCCCAGACAAATTTGAAAATTTGTATTGTCAAATTTTGGTTTGTATGTGTCAAATTTTTGTTGTATGTGTCCCAGACAAATTTGTACTACCTGTCTAGATGGAACCTTCGCAAAGCAGACTGGTCCTCCTTTCAAAATCACATTGACGCCAATCGCCCCTTAAACTCCCAGCCCGACATTAAAGGGAGTGTGCCTACTCACTTATTTGACTCACTACTCGCTTATTTGAGGTTAATGACACTAGTCTATAGAACATAATTTTCTGAATTGACCCATGACTTCGTTTCTCCAGATTCGCCCTAGTTGCTGAGATATTCCAAAGACTCCAGGAACTTGCTGGGAGCAAAAAGTTATCGGGTAAACTCCAGACCCAGAGGGCTTCCGCTACTAGAAGCACTGCAACTATCGATTAAACTTCTAGCATATTGTTAGCGCCGGCCAATAGCAATTCAACAAAACAGCTCGTGCACGCTGACAGCAGCAGCCGAACAGAAACTGGACGGCCATCATGTTTTTCGATGATGGCCGTTTCGAATATGGTCGATGGCCATTTTTTAAAGAAGATATCAATTTAGAGCTACGAAACTCGCACATAATAAAGTTCACAGTGGCAAGAACGTGCTGTGCAAAACTTGTCTTTCTATCTTGCATGATGCGACCGTAATTGTATTGTCTTATGTGCGCCGTTTTACATAACATCACCATAGTGACGATCGTTTTATAGATATCGAAACAAAAAATAAGCAAAAAACCAATATAATTGAAAATTCAACTAAAGGGGCTCCAGATGTGAATTTCATCATATACAACAATCAAACCAATAGCTACTTACCGTATGAAAAATATTTTTGACATTCCAAAACAGTAGGCACACTCCCTTTAACACTTTCTTAACCCGCGAGTCACTGGGGGGCTTTTTTTAGCCCCACCTTAGGAATATTAGGCATATCTCAATAAATAATGCAGATATCGACGCCAAACTTTCAGTACCTATCCGGGCATCATTTTTACACATTATAAGAAAAAATAAAAAAAAATCGTCAGAATTTATTTGAGATATAGTGAATTTAGTGACGTCACTAAACACGATTTTGACACCAAAATCGGCTAAATTTTGCCAGGCCCTACAAATGCCGCATATGAAGCAAAATGCAATCGAAAAACGCTAAAAGGTAGAACATTGCAAGGGCTACAAACCGGCTATCTGGAAATTTCGAAACATTTAGGTTTTGACCCAAAATTTTCAAAAAAATCTTTTTTTGAAAAAATGCTCACAAAATCAAATATTTGAAAGATATTGAAAAAACCGGAATATATATCAGATAACAACATATGGGCAACTACCACACCAAATTTCAAAATTATATCATCTTTTTTTACTTTCATGACATATAAAGTATGGGTAAATCATGACGTCAGATTTTGAAATTGCGTTTTTTGGATTTTATTGACCGGATACAGACAAATAAATGCCAGCACTGTTTTCTTTAGATAAATCTGATATAGAAACATGCCTTTTTTATTTCGATTTATCAATTTCAAATTTTGACCTTCAGTGACCTGAACTTGACCTGAACTTGACACTAACATCACGTAAATGAAGTCAGGTGGTAAAATGACTTCTACTATCGAATTCTACGCGTAAAATCATCCATAAACCATGTGCTGCATGACTTTCGTTGATATTTTGAGTGTAGTAACCTTTTGTGACCTGACCTTGACCTTGCTCTTTTCCAACAATCTCACTTTAGCTCACGTGGGATATGTATCATACCTTTGACATCACTTTGGGTGATTATAGGCGTAATCGAAGGCCATGGATGGCAAGTATTGTCCATAAACTCAAATACCTCGATTTTGACGTTTGACTTGACCGTGACCTGACATGTGACCTTAATTTGACATTTTTAAGTTTGCGTTAGGCTTCTCTCATTGAGCGCTTTCGAATGCCGCCTTGCGCGTCCCGCTGCGATCATTGGTTCTGAAGATACCAGGGGGGGCTAAACCCCCCCCCCCCCCCCCCCCCAGTGAGTCGTGTTACAGAATATACCCCAGTGACTGCCGGGTTAAACACCATCCTCGCTTCAGCTCACCAACACATCCCACACACACACACAACACCACCCGGGGCAGCGTACTGCCCCGTGGTGGAACACAGAATGCCAGAGACCTGTGGCCCTCCGGAAAAGAGCATTTCGGAAATTTCAAGCGTGCATTACCGCCGATAACGAAAACGAAGTACGGAGGGCCCGCTATCTGGCAAAAACAATCATTAACAAAGCAAAAAAAGAATCTTGACAGGAATTCTCATCTACCTTTAATCGATTTACCTCCCTTTCAAAAATGTGGACATTAATTAGATCATTTGCAAATAAAAGACCACCGTCATACAAAATTCCACACTTACACACCCACAACATATCTTACACGATCCCGCTAGAGGTGGCAACACAAATCGCTCAACACTACGCTAACATATCATCAGCACAACAATGTACACCAACTTGCACTAACCAACTTAACGATAAATTTCAATCTCTTAGCTTTGACTCTCAGGGGCAGATCCAGGATTTTTCAAGGGGGGGGGGGGGGCGGCAGGGCATAGGGGCGCATTTTTTTCCGGGGAACAGGGGCGCATTTTTTTCGGGAAATTGGGGCGCCGTTTCTTCAAACAGGCACAGGGGCGGATCTAGGATTTTTCCGAATGGGGTGGGCGGCTGACCCAGGGGGCGGCATTTTCGCAGTCAAAGCTAGCATATTGTTAGCGCCGGCCAATAGCAATTCAACAAAACAGCTCGTGCACGTTCCCCAAATTCCCCATGTGTCTAGAGGGGCGTTAAATGTTTTCCTGCATTTTTTTTAAAATGATCTTACGCTTACTCATTTGCAGTTTGTCACTTCTAAAAAGCAAAATTATAGATTTTTTTTAATGATACTCAATTTATTTGTATAGCACTCTCACATGTAGGTATGCCGTCCGTCAGTAGCACGTATATTCGAGTGCGATCATGGATGTAACTAATTATGTCACGG
This sequence comes from Chirona hameri, assembly GCA_036785665.1. Lineage (NCBI taxonomy): Eukaryota > Metazoa > Arthropoda > Thecostraca > Balanomorpha > Balanidae > Chirona > Chirona hameri. The sequence continues at coordinate 16,575 of JAXIVJ010015755.1, forward strand.
CTATAGGTCACTCGCCTCTCTCTGGCCTGCCGAAATATACCCCCCCCCCCTCATCTCTCTCTCCTCTCTGACCTGCCGAAATCTACCTAGCTCTATCTCTGCCTGAATCTATCTCTGATGGAAGTGGTAGACATTATTGTCTACCACTTGCACCAGATGCCGACGCTTCTGCATCTTCCACGGACGAAGAGGCGCATCTCGTCCAAAATCCATCGTAGCCATGTCCTTGCGGTGCTTATTGAAGCCCTTCCTCGTAGCGCATTTGACAATCGCGCCCGCCTGGCTTCTTCTTGCACCAAGAAGAGTTGGCAGGGAGAGATAGTCGAGTTGATGCATGGGGCTGGCGCCGCGACTCGTGCTAACTCGTCCTATTTATCCTTGACTGGGATGACCTGCGTCGGTGGCAGCGGCCTGAGTAAGATGAAGTCAATGCGCGGGGAGGACCGTGCCGAAAGTTTGTGACACGTAAATCCTTCGACTTTAAATTCCGCCTGTCAGCAAATATTGCGCGATCGGATATGATCCATGCAAACAGCTCTGCTTAGCAAAGGGCGCCGGCACCATGGTATCGACGCGAAACGCATTCAAACGTAAGGTATGAACCAAATACAAGTATGCGCTCAGCTTTAGCTGACAGTACGAAGATAGACCGTTCACCGTAAGTCCAGGAGCTTCCCCGTCTCGGCATACAACTTTTTTTTAGCGGGAAAGTCATTTAGGGCAGCCCCTGCCTCGTCCAGAGTGATCAACTCATTCGACCTCAATTGAAGGAATAATATCACACCATGAGCACCTACCATCTTCACCATGGGCACCTATTGTTCTTCTTGTCTCCCATCAGTGACACTCAGTGGCGTGCGTAGAAATTCACAAAGGGTCGGCTTCAGGGCCATCACTCGGTCTGAGGGGCTCTAGGTCTGAGGGAGCCCTTTGTCAGCCTGAGGAGACTCTTTGTCAGCCTGCGGGCTGACAAAGGGTCCTGATTGTTCCGTTCCTGTTCTGTTCTGTCTGAGGGGCCTTTGGTTGGCGTGAGGGGCCCACGGTCGGGTTGAGGGAATCCTCCGGCGCCCCGAATTGGGGATCTTGGTCGGCCTGATGGGCCCACAGTCAACCTGAGCGGTCCTCGGTCGGCTTGAGAGGACCTCGATCGACCTGAAAGAGAACTCGGTCGGCTTGAGCGGGCCCCCTGTCGACCTGAGGGACCCTCGTGCGGCATGAGAGGCCCTTAGATGATGTATAGGCCTGATAGATCCCTTACCATGCCTGAGCGGGTTCCAGGCTGGTCTGAGAGGGCGATTGTCGAGACCTGAGAGAGCCTCACACCTCCGGCGGTCACTGGCCGGAGGGGCGCCGTTCCTGGCCGGAAGGGCGCCGCCATTGGCTCTAGAGGAGCACCGTCATTGGCCAAAGGGGCACTGTAACTGGCCGATGGGGCGTCGTCACTGGCCGCAAGAGTGCCGTCACTGGCCGGAGGAGTGCCATCACTGGCCAGATGGGCCCCGTCACTAGCCGAAGTGGCGATGTCACTGGCTAGAGGGGCGCCGTCATTAACCGGAGGGGCGCCGTCACTGGTCAGATGGGCGCCGTCATTAGACGGAGGGCGCCATCACTGATCAGCGTAACGCTGTCATTGGCTGGAGGGGCGCAGTCACTGACCGGAGGGTCGCCGTCATTTGCGGGTGGGGCGCCGTCACTGGCCAGAGGGGCGCCGTCATTGGCTGGAGGGGTGCAGTCACTGGTCGGAGGGGCGCCGTCATTTTCCGGTGGGGGCGCCGTCACTGGCCGGAGAGGGGCCGTCACTGGTCAGAGAGGCGCCGTCACTAGCCAGAGGGGCGCCGTCACTGGCCAGAGGGGCGCCGTCATTAGCCGGAGGGGCGCCGTCACTGGCCGGAGGGGCGCCGTCTATGACGGGGGTTCCGTCACTGGCCGCAAAAACACCGTCACTGGCCGGAGGGGCGTCCTCACTGGCCGGAGGGGCGGCGTCACCAGGCCATAGGGTGGCACATGGCTAGGTAGCGGCATCTGACCTGAGGGCGTTGCCCCGCCAGAACACGGTACGTGACCTGAGGACGAGACCTGGCCTGAGGGCGGCACCTGGCTTGAGAGCGGCACCTGGCTTGAAGGCGGCACCTGACCAGAGGGCGGCACATGACCTGAGGGCAGAACATGACCTGAGGGCGGCACATGACCTGAAGACGGCACCTGGCCAGGGGAGGCACCTAGCCTGAGGGCGGCTCCTGATCTGAGTGCAGCAAATGGCAGATATAAAACCCCGTAAGCATGTCTATTTCCGCGCCTTCGGCGCGGAAATTGATCTGCTTACGAGGCCCTTCCGCGCCTTCAGCGCGGAGGGGGGGGGCGCCCCCTGTATCCGCCCCCCCCTGTATCCGCCCCTGTTGACTCTAACAACGTAGAAATATATAACTCTCTCTTCACCAACTCAGAACTAACATACGCTATTAGTAAATGTGGTAAAACTTCTGTAGGGCCAGATCAAATTGACTACTCCTTCTTTGAAAACTTAACCGAGACTGGTCTCACTAATTTACTAACAGCCTTCAATACCATGTGGTTTGAAGGCACTTTCCCTGAATCTTGGCATAGTAGTACGCTAATCCCTATACTAAAACCTCGCAAACCTAAATCTTCTCCCGCTAGCTATCGCCCTATTTCTCTTACTAGTTGCGCATGGAAACTATTCGAACGCATGGTTAATGGACGAATCAGAACATACGTCGAATCAAATCATTTACTTTCCCCATTCCAAAGTGGTTGTCGACCTGGTCGATCCATTGCGGACAATTTAGTCGGTCTTATTGACTCTGTCCAGCGCGGCTTTCGAGGAAGAGAGGCCACAGTCGCCCTCTTCCTTGACTTGAGAGCCGCTTTTGACAGAGTTAATAAGACCGCACTTTTAATAAAGGTCCATAAGGCCGGAATCCGAGGTAGACTCGCCAAATTTATAACAAACTTTTTAGAAAACAGAACTTTTAATATAAGGTGCGGCAACACATATTCTCCAAATCAAAATCAGGACCACGGTGTCCCACAGGGATCGGTCCTCTCCCCAACCCTATTTTAATCATGATTAATTACATTTTCAGTAATATTAACAAGATCGACAAATTCTCAAATTTGCAATGTACGTTGATGACCTGGTGATGTGGTTCTCCCACTCCAGTGTCGATCGAGCCAGCAAAATTTTACAACTAGTTTTCATTGACATATAAAAGGTATGGTGCGACCAATGGGGTCTGGAAATTTTTCCTAGTAAATCTGCATCCCTAATTTTCTCGAAAAAACTGCATATGTGGAACCCTACATTCCATTAAAATATATCAATTAAATTATCCCCTCGTCAAATCATTCAAATATTTGGGAGTAACGCTAGACACTCGTCATTCGTGCATCCCACATTTTAATGATTTAGTACAGAGATGTACGCAAATAATTAACATTATGAAGTTCTTAACTCAGGGCTTGGAAAAATTAACGTTCTGCCATTCTAATCGGCGACAAATCTATAGCCGGTGGAGTAATCGGGGACAAATCTTAGACAGACAAGTAGGTGTCGGCATCAGGATCACACTGGCTGGGGGGCTGGAGCCTGGAGTCCTCCCTCGGCTCTGGATTTACATTACACGTTTAACTGACTGTGAGATCTCATCATACCTACCGACATCGGGGCCAACGTCGGCATCTCGGCTTGATGCATGACTTTAGCCGACGTCAGCACTTGACGTGAAGTTGGTCACAAGTCATAGCAAGAGACACGTTTTCAGCGACCGCCACCGATTTTCACAGCAATGGGGAAAGTTGACGTGGGAAAACTTCTCTGAAACTGAAAGCACGTTTTTTTAACTTAACCCTCGCCCTACGGGAGCTTTTTTCACCTTCGCCCTACGGGGGGGGGCCTGACAGGCCCCCACTGTTAACTTCCAAACCAAGCAACGTAGAGCAATACGGTAAGAACCAGCATGTTGCCTGTCATGAGCGGAATCTAACAGTATGCGATTTTTATGTTTCAGGTCAACGGGTGACCTTCCAGGTCAAGTGAATGACCTCGGATTTACCACGTCCAGAACAGCGATTTTGCTCTTCAGAAAACCTCAAAATTAGAAATTGATAAATGTAAATAAAAAGGCATGTTCCTAGACCAGTTTTGGCTCATAAATACAAAAAAGTAATTATTTGTTCGTATCTTGTCCAAAAATGTCAAAAAAGTTAATAAAAAAATGACGTCATCCGTTTCTTACCCTTAGGAAGCCATTACTCCGTCAATAATGGAGATATTGCTTTGAAATTTGGTATGAATATTGTTCATACTCAGTTCTCTCACATATATTCCGGTTTTTCTAATATCTTTGAAAATTTTGATTTTGTGGGGATTTAAAAAAAAACGTTTATTTTTATTTTAGGGGTCAAAACCCCAAAATTGTGAAAATCCGAGATTTCTATTTTAAAGAGAATGCCATTTTGTATCTTTGGTGAATTGAGTTTGCAATTTGCTTAAAAACTCTGTTTTCTACGTTTTTGTATTATACTTTTCATTTTTTTACCAACATGACGTCATCAAAACATTATTATCTCCCAAAATACTTAACCAATTAAAAAAAAAATACAGCCTACGTATAATTGTTGTAAACTCAGCTACCAAAAATGTAAGCAAGATGCACCCCATGTGTCAAAAGTTATTCAAGAAAAACCTCAGGGGGGGGGGGGGCTGTCAGCCCTCCCCCGTAGGGCGAGGGTTAAGTCTGCAATACATTTTGTTTTATATCGTCAAAAATGTCACAAGACTTGACAACTCAGAACACAAGCTTGTGAATTATGTATTTTATCAAAACTACATACACCTACATTACTATTACGCAAATCTTCGTACAGTAGGCAGTGGCGTAGCCAAGGGGGGGGGCAAAGGGGCCATGCCCCCCCCCCCCCCCCCCCCCCCCCTGGAGGCCAGGCGGGCCCCTCTGGCGACCGAGCGAGGGCCCCCTGGGGCCGAAGGCCCCAGTGTTTTGGATGGTGTCAGGTGCCCGCAAAACGCCTTATGTCGCATAAAGAACGTCCACGAACAAATCTGACACGAATAAATAACAGCATTTAAGAGCTGGTATTTATTTCGAGGGCCCCTCAGGCCTTCCCAGGGCCTCCAATTCCTTTCGAGGGCCCCTCAGACATTTCGAGGGCCCCCTCAAGCATTTCAAGGGCCCCTCAGGCATTTCGAGGGCCCCTCAGGCCAGGCACGTAGCCAGGATTTCGTCCAGGGGGTGTGGGGGGGGGGGGGGGGCGGCGCCTCGAAAGGGCCCCTTCCCGAGCGTTAACCCCCCCCCCCCAAAAAAAAAAAGGATATGAAAAACTCTACGGATTTCGGCCACTTTATTTTGTGAGGTTCAACTTTCCAGGGGCCCTCTGATCTGTCCAGGGGCCCTCTGGTCTGTCCAGGGGCCCTCCAGCCTGCTCAGGGGCCCTTCCGAGCTGGCCAGGGACTGCACTGGCTGCTTTTTCACCCTGCCGACATCCTCAGGGGCCTCTCCGACCTGCCCAGGGGTCCTTCTGTGCTGGCCAGAGGCCCATTCGACGTAATCAGGGGCCATCTGACCTGCTCAGGGACCCTTTCGGTCTGGTCAGGGGCCCCTTTGACATGCACAGGGGCCCTTTGAACTTCCCAATGGCCCTCTGGTCTGCCCAGGAGCCCTCCAGCCTTCTAAGGGGTCCTTCCAACCTGGCAAGAGACTGCGCTTTCTGTTTTGTCGCCTTGTCAACATGCTCAGAGGGCCCTTCGACCTGCCCTGGGGCCCCTCCGTGCTGACTAGGAGCCCATTCGGCATGTTCAGGGGCCCTTTTGGTCTGGTCAGTGGCCCCTCTGACATGCACAGGGGCCCTTTTACCTTCCCAGAGGCCCTCTGGTGCTGGTCTGTCCAGGGGGCCCTCCAGCCTGTTCAGGGGGTCCTTAATTAAAGGAAATAGTTCACCTTCGGATTTTTTTCTCTTCAGAACACGATTTTATTATATTTTTGAATACAGTTTCTTTTTTTCTTTTCAAAAATGGTCCTACATCGCGCCAATTCAGGACAGAAGGTCGTAAATCATTAATTTTATGGTGTGCGTTATTGGTCTGCGCATGCTCCATGGCAGTGCTGGCACTTCCAGACGGTACGGTATATCATATATGCGCCGAATTCCTTCGCCAAAAAGTCAAATATCTTCGGCTGGAGAGTCTTTTCAGTCAAGAAAACTTGCAGATAGGGGTTTCCCAACATGGGCTACAAAACAGCTATCTCAGTTTAAAACTAATGTTGAAGGTGAACTATTTCCTTTAAGACCTGGCAAGGGACTGCATTGGCTGCTTTGTCGCCCTGCCGACATGCTCAGGGACCTCTCCGACCTTCCCAGGGGTCCCTCTGTGCTGGCTCGGTGCTCATTCGACGTGTTCAGGGGCCCTTTGACCCGCTCAGGGGCCCTTTCGGCTTGTCCAGGGGCCCTTCTGACATGTACAGGGCTCTGCTGAACGTCCAAGGGCCCTCTGGTCTTTCAGAAAGGGCCCTGGTGCCCCTAAAGAACCTCTGAAATGCTCTAAACTCTTAAAGACCACGCTTCGCGTAGTCCATGAGCGTGGTCTCGTCGGCCCTTTTCGGTGCGCTGCGCGCTGCGCGCCCGAAAAGGGCCCGCCGGGCCTCCAGGGCGGGGGGGGGGGGGGCGGGTAGCCTCCCCCGCCCCCCCCCCCCCTTGGCTACGTGCCTGCCTCAGGCCTACCGAGTTAATGTTATCGACTTTTAAGCGTTGGTTACAAAATGATCTGTCCGACCTCCTATTTCCCTAAATATGGCAGCATTTGGTAGCATAGCCAACGAGCTGCAATAACAGCGCAAGCCCTCATGTGGATGCGCGTGAAGTTATTGTGACGTTAGAACAAAATGTATTGGGGTCTGGACGTTTGGAAGAAGACGTTTGGGATGGGTGGTGGTGGTGGGGGGGGGACACGGAAGTTTTTTTAGGGGGAATCCCAAAGTCTCACATTTCTGAAAACTCATCAGATTTTGCTTGCTTATGCATTGCTAGCTGATTTAAAACAAACTTCCTTAGATAAAGTTGCTTATATTTTCTTATCAGGAAATGTGTACATTTTGTGCTGATTTCAGGCGGTTTGATGGGTTTGATGGGATATAAATTTTTACCCCCAAACTCGAAACCTAGATCCGCCAGTGTGTGGGCCCCCAATTGGCTACGAGGGCCCCTCTGATCCCGTTTGCCCCCCCCCCCCTGACCGAAATCCTGGCTACGCCCCTGACAGTAGGCACAAATATTTGCGGACGAAGAATTGCGGACGAAGATTTGCGGACGAAGATTTCCGGACGAAGATTTCCGGACGAAGAATTGCGGACGAAGATTTGCGGACGAAGATTTGCGGACGAAGATTTGCGTAGACGAAGATTTGCGATATGAAGATTTGCAATATGAAGATTTGCGTATACGAAGAAATGCGAGACGATGATTTGCCGATACGAAAAAACGCGAGACGAAGAAACGCGCGACTAAGAAATGCGCTACGAAGAAACGCTAGGCGAAGATTTGCGTACAAAGAAATTCGCTACGAGGAAATGCTGGACGAAGGACACCGTGTCCGGACACCGTGTTAACTCCATTTTTGTGGGAAAGGTCATTATTTCCCTTTAAAATATTTGTTTTGATTCTTTGAATCGGAAATAATCAATTCTCAAATTTTATCCGTGAATCGAACGGTGATTGTATCATTCAGATAAAATCAAATTCCAAAATACTGTACCATACCATATATATTGTCAGAATTTAATTTGCTGGCACTAGGTCCAAAAACATTAATTTATTAAACTGGCGCAAATTAGCTACCGCCATTTCTGACAAACAAATAATGGGCTAGTTGCAGGTTACCTAACCCACTACTGGTATGTGTTTGATGAAAAGCAAATGAATAAAACACATTTTCTAAATTGACACTACACTATAAATTCCTCCGGATTATTAGTTTTTAAAATAATTAAGTATATTTACGTAATTTGAAATTCTGTTCTCCGATTGGTCGGACGTCAGATGGAAATAGTTCAGGCGGTCAAAGTTACGTGAGGTAGGCTAGGGCAGCTCGGTTGACGCATTTTGTTTTAATCTGGAGGTTCAACAAAGCATAAGCAGCATACTTATCGCACGCAAATTAAAGCACATGAAACGGACAATTTAACCAGATGCAAGGGCGTCGCCACCTGAAAGTTGGGGGACACGGAGGCATTTTTAAGTCGATTCTTTCAATGCAACGCCCATGGCGTAATGTTAAAATGTTAACATCTGAAAATGTTGAGGGGAACGTGTCCCCCTCCCCGTCCCCCGCCTCCGACACCCATGACGAGATGCCATTTCATTTCAGATCGCGTGGCTTTTCAGAAACAAGCATATTTCTACCTGGCCACCAAATCAACGTAATCCTATAAACGGTAATTCATATTTCATAATGCATTTTAAAAGATAGCTGCAGCCAAATAGATCCTGAGGGAGGATCTAATCTCTATTCCTACAAGCTCTGCTTTGACTGGGGGAGGGGGGGCAGTCTCAGACGACTGCTTTAGATGCAAATAATCAACAAATAATATGACGTTCATTGAAGGTCCTATTGCGATACCAGTGATACCACCCAGGGGCGGCAGATAGGGGGGGGGCAGCTGTCCTCCCCACTCAAGAAGTGGGGGGAAACATGGTTTTGATGCCCCCATAAATTTGTAAGAGGGCCCTCCCAGAATTGTTGACCGAGGGTCCCGAGGTGCCCCCAGCCATCCTGAGGGGCCCTCTAAGACCGACAGAAGGCGCTCAGTCGGCCTGAGAGGGCCCTGTGTAGGCCTGAGGGGACCCTCGGTAGGCCTTAGGGGTCCCTCGGTAGGTCTGTGGGGGCCCTCAGCTAAAGCCTGAAACTTCAACATGGGCTTTCCGATGTTTTTTGCGACTATTTAGGGGCTCTGCAAAATGTAGTGGCCTAAATCCGAGGAGATACCATTTCGCGCCATTTTTGGGGATGTGGGGGGGCCTTTGGCTGTGGGAGGGGGGCTCTTTGATCGAGGGGATCCTGTTCCCCCCCCCCCCCTCTCCCCCATACGAAAATATCACCAGCCGCCACTGATACCACCTCCATAACCGCTCTGGCTCTATCCGAACGCTTGCGATTTTTCGGCTGTGATTGAGACCGCCTGTTAACAAATATAAGGCGGGAAAAGCTACCGTCGGGTGATAAAAAAAATACCTTGTTCTATCCTCTATCCATACCCGGATCATGAATCCACCTGCAAAGTCATTTAGTACCTAAATATTTTCCCCTAAAAAGCATCGCAAAATCTCCATGTTAAAGCAATGGGAGAATCAGCAGACTGCGATTCCTTGGGCCCAACCACACTGGAGGATCCCGGCGATCGGTTGCACGTGCGGTGAGGAAGTCACGGGACAGAATCCTTACGCCTCTACCTTATTAAAGTACAATTAATAAACTAAAAAACATGACCTTTTCCTCGAAAATGTGAAAATCCAATGTTATCCAAATGTTATCATTATGTTGTAATATTTCGGCCACAGGCCTTTATCAAACAGTAAAACATTTCGACACGACGTTTTCCTAACTGCCTCTTCAAATACAAAATAATGCTTCACAATCGTGACAATTGCTTCTGGGCGAAATATTACATATACATTGTATATGTAATATGTATATCATATATACATGTATATGTATATGTATATCATATATAATGGTCTTTGGACTTATATATGATATACATATACATATACATATACATATATATATACATATATACGCACATATATACATACATACACATACATACACATATACCTATATACATACATATACACATACACATATATACACATACATACACACATACATACACACATACACATACACATACATACATACATACATATATATATATATACATATACATACATCTCACGAGTAGGGGACGATGGAACGTCGGCAGGGACGGAGACACCCCGCAACGGAACGTCGGAGGACCATGGGCCGACGACCTCGGCGGCTGCGACCGGAGTAGCAGGCATCGACACCGGAGGGGCGTCGGAGGCGACGACTACAGCTCAGCGGGCTTCTACACAGTCGGGTTTGTCGTTTAGGTTTGCCGATACTGATAAAAGATTTCCACCTCCCAGTAATGTTGACGTTGAGTTGAGTTTAAAAAAGCTGAAGGAAGAGATTGTCAAAACGTATAAAAATCACAATGTTGTTAATAACAATGTATCGGACGATGAACGTCAATTTATCAAGGCGTTACAGAAAAACGATGACGTAGTTATAAAACAAAGTGACCAATGTAAGGGGTTTGTTATCATGGATAAAAGTACGTATTTAGACAAAGCTCAGGACATTCTAGGAGATGGCAGGAACTATAACAAACTGGATAAGAATCCCGTTCCTAAGGTCGAAGCTAAAACTAAACGTATCTTTAAGTCGGTGTCTAAAGATAAGTTGCCAGAAAGGACCATTAGGGAGCTTACTCCAAACCATAGCCGAACACCGGTTTTCTACGGTCTGCCTAAGGATCATAAATCATCAGTTCCCCTCAGGCCAGTGATCTCTGGATGTGATGGACCAACTAAAAAGGCGTCGTGTCTCCTGGAGCGCATTTTAAAACAGCTTTTGAAATTCGTACCAACCCACTTGTGGAACACTCAGGATTTTTTAAACAGAATCCACTCTCATACAGAAAGGCATGGTATCCCCGAAGGAGCTATCTTTTTCAGCATAGACGTTGTAAATCTGTATGGTAGTATTCCGGTAGCGGAAGCGATAGAAGCAGTGATCGAAAAACTGAGAACGCATCTCCAGGAAGTGGACACATTCGGACTAACACCAGAGGATGTGAGAATTCTCCTGGA
>JAXIVJ010015756.1:0-25000 GCA_036785665.1 Chirona hameri
GTGCAGCGCCTGGAGCGAGCGCAAGGAACCTCCACCTCGAGCGCGGTCGTGGAGTTGGGATCCTACTCCAGGAGCAGCAGCAGCTGCTGGAGTTGGGATCCTCCTGCGTGTCCGCCGCCGAAGATCCCGAGCAAGCAAGCCCGCCAAAACGTGCGAAGAGAAGCCGGACCTTGATAGATATAGATATAGATATAGATATAGATATAGATATAGATATAGATATATAGATATATAGATATATAGATATATAGATATATAGATATATAGATATATAGATATATAGATATATAGATATATAGATATATAGATATATAGATATATAGATATATAGATATATAGATATATAGATATATAGATATATAGATATATAGATATATAGATATATAGATATATAGATATATAGATATATAGATATATAGATATATAGATATATAGATATATAGATATATAGATATATAGATATATAGATATATAGATATATAGATATATAGATATATAGATATATAGATATATAGATATATAGATATATAGATATATTGATATATAGATATATAGATATATAGATATATAGATATATAGATATTCAGCTCCTCTACGTCATTACGCCAGAGCTGGCGGCGTCGCGCGACCGGACGAAGCTCAGCGACCGAGCAGCCGTGTACGTCCTTACGTAGACTGCCAAGTCGCTGGGTCACGACGTAGAGGAGCTGAATATCAACCGCTCCTCCATCCGCGACCACCGGCGCCGTCACCGTTCGCGGCGGGTCAGCGACCTCAAGGAGGAGCTGCAGACGGGCAAGAGCGTTATCGTTCACTAGGACGGCACGCTCATCTCACATCAGCAGCAAGGAGCATGTCGACCGGCTCCCCGTGCTCGTCTATGACAATGGCGCAGTCCAAATGATCGGCGTTCCCAAGCTCCCCAGCGGCACGGGCCGCGACATGGCTCGTGCGGTTGTGTCTGCGCTCGAGGAGTGGGGGCTGGCCGGCCGAGTGGGTGGCATGACCTTTGACACAACGGCCTCTAACAACGGGCGCAACAACATCCCGATTGAGCAGCAGCCGGAGAAGGATCTCTTGCACTTCGCCTGCCGTCACCATATGCTCGAGCTCCTCCTCCATGCCGTTTCACGGCCTTCATGGGGTCGACGTCGGCGCCTGACGTGGGCCTCTTCAAGAGGTTCCAAGAGCAGTGGTTGTTCTTCGACCGCGCCCAGTACGGGACGGGTGTCGCCGATCCCGATGTTGTCCCTGATAACCAACATCGACGCGGAGTGGCTGCAGAAGGAAGTGATCGAGTGAACGGATCTGCGCGACGACTACCGAGAGCTGCTAGAGCTGGTGTTCATCTTCATCGGCGGCGTCCCTCCGCGAGGTGTCAAGTTCAGGGCTCCCGGTACCATACACCACGCCCGCTGGATGTCAAAGGCGATATACTCGCTAAAGGTGTAGATGTTCCGGGACCAGTTTAAGCTGACGGCGAAGGAGGAGCGCGGCCTGCGCAGCGTCGCCGTGTCATCTTCCGCGTCTACGCCAAGGCCTGGACGAAAGCATCGCTCGCCGCCTCGGCCCCGCGCGGCGACCTGGAGCTGCTCCAGACGCTCGACGCCTATCACGAGGTCGACGACGTTGTTGCCAAGGCAGCCCTCAATAAGCTGAAGGGTCACCTTTGGTACTTATCCGAAGAGCTGGTGGCCCTGGCGCTGTTAGACGTTGGTGCCGCTGGTGACGAAGTGGAAGATCCTCGCCGCCGTTCGCGAGAAGGACGGGTAAGAGGACGCACCAGCCAAGAGCCCCACCCTGCCGGTCAGCGCGGTCGCCGGGCGCGGTCTCGAGGACTTCGCCTCCCAGAACACGCGGCTGTTCTTCAAGAAGCTCCAGCTGGACGCCGAGTTCCTGGAGACCGACCCGGAGACGTGGCCGGAGCGCACCGACTTCGCCGCAGCGTCAAGGGGAAGGAGCAGTTCCAGTTCTTCCTACAGGTGGTCGCGGACCACCGGAGGACCTTCCCAGACAGCCGAAAGCGGACCCTCGCCACGCCGCGGCGCTAACTGGGCGACAACGAGGTGCCAGCGCGGCGGCCACCGAGCCAACCGGATAGCAGACACTGAGAAGAGGTGGTGCCGTGAGGAAGGGAGGTGATATCAATATGGAGACGTGGTTGATAGGGGAAGCATGCCCGTCTGGAGTTTCAAGTGTCAGGAAGGGGTCCTGATTGATGGTGTGATGTGGCTGCGAGACACCGATATGACGGAAGGGGAGAATTGAGTGGCACTATCAGAGAGTGACTAACTAATGAGCCGAATGCGGCGTGAAGCGGTAAAACGGAAGTGCGTGATTATGCAGCATTCTGTGGCTGCAAATGCAGAATGGATCGGTAAAGGGACTGGCTTATTCGGTGAAGCGCGTAGCATTTCGGTAAGAAAACAATCGTCGAAACGGCTGTAAAATCTCTGGTGATGTTGCCTGTGTTTGTTTGTAAATACATGTGTAATCCAGGGGTGTTGATTATTTGTGAAATTGGTTGGTTGGTTGGTTGGTTGGGGGGGGGGGGTCTGATCGTGGCGAGCGGGGAATGGGAGCCGTATTTTTGGCACATACTATGAGACAAACCTCATCGACCGGGGGGGGGGGGGGGGTTGCCAGCCGCACTTTTACTATGACACACTGACCCACCTCTGGCCAACGTGTGTGCGCGGGTGCGCGGGTGCGCGGTGTGCGCGGGTGCGCGGGTGCGCGGGTGCGCGGGTGCGCGGTGCGCGGGTGCGCGGGTGCGCGGGTGCGCGGGTGCGCGGGTGCGCGGGTGCGCGGGTGCGCGGGTGCGCGGGTGCGCGGGTGCGCGGGTGCGCGGGTGCGCGGGTGCGCGGGTGCGCGGGTGCGCGGGTGCGCGGGTGCGCGGTGCGTGCGCGTGCGTGCGTGCGTGCGTGCGTGCGTGCGTGCGTGCGTGCGTGCGTGCGTGCGTGCGTGCGTGCGTGCGTGCGTGCGTGCGTGCGTGCGTGCGTGCGTGCGTGCGTGCGTGCGTGCGTGCGTGCGTGCGTGCGTGCGTGCGTGCGTGCGTGCGTGCGTGCGTGCGTGCGTGCGTGCGTGCGTGCGTGCGTGCGTGCGTGCGTGCGTGCGTGCGTGCGTGCGTGCGTGCGTGCGTGCGTGCGTGCGTGCGTGCGTGCGTGCGTGCGTGCGTGCGTGCGTGCGTGCGTGCGTGCGTGCGTGCGTGCGTGCGTGCGTGCGTGCGTGCGTGCGTGCGTGCGTGCGTGCGTGCGTGCGTGCGTGCGTGCGTGCGTGCGTGCGTGCGTGCGTGCGTGCGTGCGTGTGTGTGTGTGTGTGTGTGTGTGTGTGTGTGTGTGTGTGTGTGTGTGTGTGTGTGTGTGTGTGTGTGTGTGTGTGTGTGTGTGTGTGTGTGTGTGTGTGTGTGTGTGTGTGTGTGTGTGTGTGTGTGTGTGTGTGTGTGTGTGTGTGTGTGTGTGTGTGTGTGTGTGTGTGTGTGTGTGTGTGTGTGTGTGTGTGTGTGTGTGTGTGTGTGTGTGTGTGTGTGTGTGTGTGTGTGTGTGTGTGTGTGTGTGTGTGTGTGTGTGTGTGTGTGTGTGTGTGTGTGTGTGTGTGTGTGTGTGTGTGTGTGTGTGTGTGTGTGTGTGTGTGTGTGTGTGTGTGTGTGTGTGTGTGTGTGTGTGTGTGTGTGTGTGTGTGTGTGTGTGTGTGTGTGTGTGTGTGTGTGTGTGTGTGTGTGTGTGTGTGTGTGTGTGTGTGTGTGTGTGTGTGTGTGTGTGTGTGTGTGTGTGTGTGTGTGTGTGTGTGTGTGTGTGTGTGTGTGTGTGTGTGTGTGTGTGTGTGTGTGTGTGTGTGTGTGTGTGTGTGTGTGTGTGTGTGTGTGTGTGTATTACTGCATTGTGGGCAAGATGGATCATGGGGGGGGGAGGATCCAGGATTGGTGGGCAACCGCTCCCTCCGAGGCATATAAATCAACGCCCCTGGTGTAATATCTCAAACTTCAAGGTCATTGCGCACCGGGTAAATATGAACCGATTCGGAAAATAATTTACCCAGTGGGTTTTCTCCAGGAACCTCACAAATCCCCGGGTTGGGAGCAAGAAAATTCGCACGATGAATTTCACCCCTATAGCTAACGACCACCCTAATATACATATACATATACATATACATATACATATACATATACATACACATACACATACACATACACATACACGTACACGTACACGTACACGTACACGTACACGTACACGTACACGTACACGTACACGTACACATATACGTATACGTATACGTATACGTATACGTATACGTATACGTATACGTATGCGTATGCGTATGCGTATGCGTATACGTATACGTATACGTATGCGTATACGTATACGTATACGTATACGTATACGTATACGTATACGTATACGTATACGTATACGTATACGTATACGTATACGTATACGTATACGTATACGTATACGTATACGTATACGTATACGTATACGTATACGTATACGTATACGTATACGTATACGTATACGTATACGTATACGTATACGTATACGTATACGTATACGTATACGTATACGTATACGTATACGTATACGTATACGTATACGTATACGTATACGTATACGTATACGTATACCTGTACCTGTATGTATACCTGTACCTGTATGTATACCTGTACCTGTACATATACCTGTACCTGTATGTATACCTGTACCTGTACCTGTACCTGTACCTGTACCTGTACCTGTACCTGTACCTGTACCTATACCTATACCTATACCTATACATATACATATACATATACATATACATATACATATACATATATATATATATATATATATATATATATATATATATATATATATATATATATATATATATATATATATGTCACCCCCCCCCCCCCCCCCCCCAGACAATCTTGTAAACTGCTGTAAATCAGAATCTGGTGATGTCATACAGGCTTCCATAACTCCAGACCAGAGTCCTAGGTTGCTTTGGAGCTGGGGAGCAGAGTGGAAAATTCTGGCTAAAAATAAGCATAGAGAGTGGAAAACTTAACCAAAAAACTCAGCTTTATCAATATTTGATCACCTGCTCACCAGAATTAGTTATTACCTATGCCAATTCTTACCTGGCTTTCCCTCCACAGGTTGTCCCTATCATTACATTCATAAGTCAGTATCAGGGTTACAATTATTCAATGCATTTTAAAAAAGGAGTGGAAAATTCACATTAAAACTTAGGAAAAGAGTGGAAAAATAGTATCCATAGGGTGTCACTTTCCACCCAAATTTCCCAATCCTAGGACACTGCTCCAAACCAACAACAGTGATGGTAACCTTGATTTTACCAGATACTGCTGAGGGTGTTGCCAGCGACATGATTACTGATCCATGCACCAAAAAGCCCTATAGTTCATTCAAGCGACCTATATTAATTATAACCACCAAAAGGCCCAGTATACAAAATGTGGCAAGTTTCGATGAGATCTTGTCGGGGCAGGGTTGGCATCAACAATCAAAATTGGGGCAGCTTTTGAAAATTTTGGGCAGCTATTGAAAATTTTGGGGCAGCTTTTGAAAACTTAGGGGTAGGTTTGGAAATTTAGGGGGCAGCTTTTAAATTTAGGGTCAGATTTGTAAATTTAGGGGCAGCTTTGGGAATTTTGGGGCAGCTTTTGACTTTTTGGGGCAGAAGTAACAATTTACAGATTCACACTAGATAAAACGTGATCGTAATTACAACGAAACGAGCCCCCCCCCCAGTCAATAGCTTTTGGCTGAAAAGTGAATCCATACTAGATAAAACGTGATTGTGAATACCCAACCCCGGCCCCCGGCCAACAGTATTTGATGACTGAGGACCAAATTTCCTCCTCTGGAAGAGAGGAAAAATCCTGCCCCAAATGGAGCAGTTTGCTGTCCCATTTGGGGCAGGATTTGGGCTGCCCAAATATCTTGTTGATGTTCCTGCTACGTTTTGCATACTGGCAAAAAGCTGGAGCACATGGCCATGTTTTCCTGTTTCAAGATGAATTAGGGTGCAAAGAAGAATTCGACCATTCGAAATAATCAATGTATCATGCCACATCGTGATGGATGCTGGAAGAGTCTCAACCCTCAACCTAGAAAATAAAGAGGGTAAAAAGCGGACCACGGTAACCGGACCGCCGCAAGCCTATTCTCCCACCCTCTCGCAAGGTACCATGGACATAAAATAAAAACAGCAGATACCAGGGCACTGAGACAGCATTATTATGCAAGATAGACACAAACAGAAACCCTACAAGAAACACGCGATGGACCAGCGCTGAACCTATACCTTGGCGCTGAACACACGAGCGACTCAATCCAAGGCCGTATAAGAGAGGTAGTCATCCGGGGATTTTAGCGTCCCAATCGCAAAACATAAGCGTGACGTCAATGGTGCTCTGGTCCGACTCGGCTGTCGCCGCACGCGGCTCGTTGCGGTGCGAATATTTCGAACGGGATACGGATGGTTGCACCTTAAGTATGATCCTATTTAAGATATGATCCTGCGGTAAACGTAATAAGATTACGTTTACCGCGGATAATTATGCCTCCCTTAATGCATGCTGAGGGGAGACTGACATACGCTGCCCTGGTCTGTGTGAGGGGCGACTGGCGAGACGGCCATACACTGCACCAGCCTGACTGAGGGGTGACACGGCCATACGCTGCCACGGTCCGGCTGAGGGGGAGAGACGGCCATACGCTGCCCCGGTCCCGCTGAGGGGGAAGGGAGAGAAGGTCATACGCTACCCCGGTCTGGCTGAGGGGCGAGACGGCCATACGCTGCACCGGTCTGACTGAGGGGTGACACGGCCTTACGCTGCCCGGTCCGGCTGATGGGCGAGACAGACGTTCGCTGCCCCGGTCTGGCTGATGAGTGAGACGGCCATACGCTTCCCCGGTCTGGCTGAGGGGCGAGACGGGCATGCGCTGCACCGGTCTGTCTGAGGGGAGAGGCGAGCACACGCTGCCCTGATCTGGCTGAGAAGCGAGACGGCCATATGCTGCGCCGGTCCGGCTGAGGGGCGAGACGGCCGTACGCTGCCCCGGTCGGGCTGAGGGGTGAGACGGCCGTACGCTGCGCCGGTCCGACTGATGGGCGAGACGGCTACGTTCGCTGCCTCGGTCCGACTGAGGGGTGAGACGGCCATGCGCTGACCGGGTCCGGCTGAGGGAGAGACGGCCATACGCTGCACTGTTCTGGCTGAGGGGCGAGACGGCCATACGCTGCCCAGGCCCGGCTGAGGGCGAGACGGCCTACCCTGCCCCGGTCTGGGTGAGGGGCAAGACGGCCATACGCTGCCCTGGTCTGGCTGAGGAGTGAGACGGCTATACGTTGTACCTGCAAATGTTGCACATGACATTGTTTTGGCTTAATATTCAAGATATGCTTAAAAACAAAATTAAAAAAGCAAAATATTTCGAAATATAGATTTGCAACATAACTTACTTATCTAACGACGACGACTTCCAATCGCCGCTCCCGTCAACACCCGTCAAAAGACCGCAAAACGCTCGAAAACGCAGCTGCGGCGGCGAGGCTGGACACGACTGGACTAGAGCACCAGTGACGTCATCGTAAATGCTTGCCGCTCGGCAGCCTATACATGGGAAATCCTGGGATGACACCCCCTAACTCAATCAGTATTTTATCTACCGTGGCTCAAGCGACATGAACGCCAAGCGGTCGATCGTATCCAGCCCCCACCAGTAATGATTGGCAGCACTCGGGCGCTTGGGCGTTAAAAACCTACTACACCATAGGGTTCTCATGTTAAATCGATGATTTTCAGACGAGGCTGGCGCATAAGTCCATAACCTATGGTATATATTTGAAATCTGACTTCGGAACCAGATAGCTACAAGCCTAGGCTACAATGTTTTTTTTTACTATTTTCGATATTCTGGGCGTAAAAGGGTTAAATGGGCTTGGGGTTTAAAAAAAACGTCGGCACGACCGCTGACCGATTCCAAAAACTACTACTGGTACTGAAATATACACTCCTTCGACTACTAACACTAAGGTGCGGATAGCGCTAGCATCTTTATTTTGACCAAACGACGTGAAAGCATGGTTTAGCGTCGTGGGAACTGGTGGGAACCACACTTAACCCAAATCCTGAGGCTGTGCTATACATTTGATAGTTTGCGCTTCAATCGATGATGTTGGGCCCTCAAATGCATTAAATGAAAGTCGATTCCGGCTCTGTACATACGTGGATAACAACAAGAATAATTAACAATAATAAGAAAAAACTATTATGTTAAATCAGCTGAATTGACCAACTAAGGCGACATGATGATTTTGAAAACTAAGATTAAAAAAAGTGAAATATACTTACTGTGCAGATTGAAGCGATAGTTATCATCTGAGACTGAGTGGAGGGAATGCACAAGTAATATGTTTAGTGAAAGTGTAAAGTAAGGAGGTTGTTTATGTTTAAATGTGTATGCATGTTTGTTGGCACGTTTTTTTTTACTAGTCTAACGTTGCAACTGTTAATTATTTGTACTCATACGTTCTCTGACCAGTGAATTCAAGTTAACGGTCTCGCTTGTTAAAGGAAATAGTTCACCTTCAACATTAGTTTTAAACTGAGATAGCTATTTTGTAGCCCATGTTGGGAAACCCCTGTCTGCAAGTTCCCTTGACTGAAAAAGACCTCTCCAGCCGAAGATATTTGACTTTTTGGCGAAGGAATTCGGCGCATATATGATATACCGTACCGTCTGAAAGTGCCAGCACTGCCATGGAGCATGCGCAGACCAATAACGCACACCATAACATTAATTATTTACGACCTTCTGTCCTGAATTGGCGCGATGTAGGACCATTTTTGAAAATAAAAAAGGAAACTGTATTCAAAAATATAATAAAATCGTGTTCTGAAAAAAATTCCGAAGGTGAACTATTTCCTTTAAAGGAAATAGTTCACCTTCAACATGGGTTTTGAACTGAAATAGCAGTTTTGTAGCCCGTGTTGAGAAATCCTTATCTGGAACTTTTCTTGGCTGAAAAGACTCTCCAGCCGAAGATATTTGACTTTTTGGCGAAGGAATACGGCGCATATATGGTGTACCGTACCGTCTGAAAGTGCCAGCACTGCCATGGAGCATGCGCAGACCAATAACGCACACCATAAAAACAATAATTTACAACCTTCTGTCCTGAATTGGCGCGATGTAGGACCATTTTTAAAAAGAAAAAAAGAAACTGTATTAAAAAATATAATAAAACAGTGTTCTGAGAAAAAATTCCGAAGGTGAACTATTTTCCTTTAAAGGAAATAGTTCACCTTCAACATGGGGTTTTGAACTGAAATAGTAGTAGTGTAGCCCGTGTTGAGAAATCCTTATCTGGAACTTTTCTTGGCTGAAAAGACTCTCCCGCCGAAGATATTTGACTTTTTGGCGAAGGAATGCGGCGCATATATGATATACCGTACCGTCTGAGCTGTGCCAGCACTGCATGGAGCATGCGCAGACCAATAACGCACACCACAACATTAATAATTTACAACCTTTTGTCCTGAATTGGCGCGATGTAGGACCGTTTTTGAAAAGAAAAAAAGAAACTGTATTAAAAAATATAATAAAATCGTGTTCTGAAAAAAATTCGAAGGTGAACTATTTCCTTTAAAGGAAATAGTTCACCTTCAACATGGGGTTTTGAACTGAAATAGTAGTAGTGTAGCCCGTGTTGAGAAATCCTTATCTGGAACTTTTCTTGGCTGAAAAGACTCTCCCGCCGAAGATATTTGACTTTTTGGCGAAGGAATGCGGCGCATATATGATATACCGTACCGTCTGAACTGTGCCAGCACTGCATGGAGCATGCGCAGACCAATAACGCACACCATAAAATTAATAATTTACAACCTTCTGTCCTGAATTGGCGCGATATAGGACCATTTTTGAAAAGAAAAAAAGAAACTGTATTAAAAAATATAATAAAATCGTGTTCTGAAAAACAATTCCGAAGGTGAACTATTTCCTTTAAAGGAAATAGTTCACCTTCAACATGGGGTTTTTAACTGAAATAGCAGTTTTGTAGCCCGGGTTGAGAAATCCCTATCTGCAACTGTTCTTGTCTGAAAGGACTCTCCAGCCGAAGATATTTGACTTTTTGGCGAAGAAATGCGGCGCATATATGATATACCGTACTGTTCGAGTCCGTAGTAGCCGCCAGCTCCACACGCGTCGGCGACTCAGAGAAGACTGTCTTTCTCCCGCAGGCGCACTGCCACCTAGCGGAGGACTCGGCTAACCGATCAGACTCACACACCCCCCCACCAGTCAACCGGCGGGTGACGTGCATAAACATAAGGTCAAAATAAAACACCACGAGAAAGAAGACCGTACGGTGCGATTACTGTTTACATCAGCTCGATAAGGCGCTCTGGCTGGCGGCGGGGTCGCTCAGAGCGCCGTGGTGCTTCGAGTGGCGGGCCGGCCACCGGAGCCGCCGGCAGCGGCTGCAGCGGCGGCGGCTGCAGTGGCGGCGGCGGAGGCGGCTGCACCGGCCCGGCATCAGAGGCGGTGGGCGGCGGCGGCCCGGGCAGGGGAGGCCTTGGCAGGGGTGGCCCGGGCAGGGGCACGGTGACAGCAGTGTCCGGGTGGGCGTGGGCGTATCGTTGGCGGAGGTGGCGCCTGTTGCGGGTGAGGACACGGCCGCTGGGCAGGCGGATGAAGTAACGCCGATGCGGGCCGACGTCGGTGATTACGCCGTGACGGTCCCAGGCGCCGGTCGCCGGATCCTGCAAGGCGACTTGCGATCCGATGTGGAGAGCAGGCAGGTCACGGGCGTGCTGGTTGTAGGCCGTCCGGGTGCGTTCCTGGCGTGCGGCAGCGGCGCGCTCGGCATCGTCGGCTGCCCGCTGCCACTGGGGGGCAAACGAGCGCCGGTGGGCGGGTAGCATGTCTCTTGCCGGTGAGTTGAGAAGGATTTGGGCAGGCGACCTGCCGTCGGGGCCAGGCGTGTTTCGGTGCTGCAGTATTCCCCGCGCCCAGCTGTCGCTGTTCATGTGTCCGTCACGCCAGCAGCGGCGGATGAGTTTGGCGGCAAACTTGACGGCGGCTTCGGCTCGGCCGTTGGACTGGGCGTAGTGAGGAGAAGAGGTGCGGTGTAGCACGGCCCAGTTTTGCAGGAAGGCCTGGAAGGCGGCTGAGGTGAACTGGGGACCATTGTCGGACCAGAGGACTTCTGGGGCTCCGGCCAGGCAGAAGATGCCACGGAGTTCCCTGATGAGCGTCGAGGCACTGGCGTGTCGGCCGACCGGGCAGACTGTGAGCCACCCGGAGAGAGGGTCGATCGCCACCAGGAAGTATTGGCCGGCGTGTTGACAGAAGTCGGCGCAGAGGTGTTGGAATGGGCGGCTGGCCTGCTCGTGCGTGCGCAGCGTCTCTTTCGGCAGCGATGGCAGTTCCCTCTGGCAGGGCTGGCAGGCCTTGGTGATGTTCTCGATATCGTTGTTCATGTTGGGCCAGAAGACAATCTGGCGGGCTCGACTCTTTGTCTTTTCTTTTCCCTGATGGCTGGCGTGCAGCTCGGCGAGGACGGCTGCGCGCATCGGGCGGGGAATGACGAGCCGGCAACCACACACGACCAGTCCGTCATCGACAGCGAGGCGGTCGTGGACCGGCCAATATGGCCGCAGGAGCGCGGGAAGGTCGGCCTTCTGGGACGGGAAGCCGTCCATCACGGTCTGAAGAAGGATCTGCGCCTCCTCGTCCCGGTCTGCCGCTCGCCGTACCTCATCCAGCCTGAGGTCGGTGCAGAGTTCGTTCGCCTCGCCTGTGATGATTGCGGCGACAGTTGTGGCCGATCTGTCCTCGGCCAGCTCGTCCTCCTCTGTCGGCGGGTCCACCGGTGACCTTGAGAGGGCGTCGGCTGCCAGATGGTCCGTGCCGCGCTGCCACCGAGCAGTGAATGTCATCACCAGCAGTTTCTGCCGCAGGCGCTGGAGGCGCGGGTTTTCAATCTCATCCAGGTTCTTGGAGTTGAGGATTGGCACCAGAGGGCGGTGGTCGGTCAGCACGTCGAACTCGGGGAGCCCACTGAGGAAGAGGCGGCACTTGTGACACCCCCACGCCACCGCCAGCAGCTCCAGCTCGATGGTGGCGTAACGGCTCTCTGCGTCTGTCAGGAACCGGGAGCCGGCCTGGACTGTACGCCATGTGCCATCCAGCTGCTTCTGCTGAAGCAGGAACCCGAGCCCCTTCAGACGGCTCGCGTCGGTCGACAGCAGAGTGGGCCGCGTTTGGTCGAAAAAGGCGAGCGTGCGCACCGATGATAGTGCCGCCCGCGCCTTTTCGAACGCCACCTGGTGACAACTGTCCCAACCGAAGGTTCGTTTGGTGCTCAACAGGTGACGCAGCGGTTCCAGGTGCTCCGCAGTCTCCTCTGAGAACGGGGCCACCTGGTTGACGAGGCCGAAGAAGCCGCGGAGTTCGGTCAGCGTCTGAGGTGTTGGGAACGCTGCGATTGCGTTAGTGAGCGTTGGGTCAGGCAGATATCCGTCTTCTGCCACGATAAAGCCGGCGAACTTGACTTTCTTCCGCTGGTGTTGCGTCTTCGCCGGGTTTAGCGCCACCCCGCGATCCCGGCATCGAGCCAGGAACTCGCGGACCCGGGCGACGTGTGCGGACTTCGTCTTGCTGTAGATTATGACGTCATCAACGACGCGCTGAACACCGTCCATGTCGATGAAGCACTCATCCATCCGCCTGTTGTAATGTTCGCTGATGGACGAGACGCCGTACGGCGCACGGAGGTACTGATACCTCCCGAAGGGTGTGATGAAGGTCGTCAGATGGCGGGAAGACTCATCCAGAGGGCACTGGTGGTAGCCCTTGGCGGCGTCAAAAACGCTAAACCACTGGGCCTCGGATGCCACGATTGACGCGACGCACTCAGCTGGCGTGCTGGACTGGTACAGCTCCCGTTTCACGGACTGGTTGAGCTTGGATAAATCCACGCACAGACGGATGCCACCGGTTTTCTTGGGTGCCACCACGATTGGGGCGCACCAGTCGGTCGGCTCGACCACTGAGGTGATGATGCCGTCCTGCTCCAGCTTGTCCAACTCCTGACGGAGTGGCTCACGGAGGGATAGCGGAATGCGTCGCGGTGCGCGCACCGCGAATGGAGTGGCGTTCTCTCGAAGGTGGATCTTGAAGTTTTCCCCCGGCATCGCCCGGACGACACCGTCCAGCACGTCTGGAAACTCGTTGAGCGGGCTCTCGACCGAGGCTTTATGTCCGGTGGTGGTTGGTGGCGCTGTAGTCTGCCGAACAGTGGCAGGGGGCAGCACATGTGTCGTCGACGCGGCCGGCAGCGACGGCGGCGGCGGCGGCGTCGGCGGTGACGTCGGCGCCAGCTGGCCGCGGCCAGGCTCGGCGGCGGCGGCGGCGGCGGCGGCGGTTATCGCCCGTGGCGGGGCGGCGCGATGATCGAGTGTCGGCGGACATCGGAGACCGCGCGGGGGAGACTCGGGCGCGCGGCGGCGGCGCCGTGCGGGCGGCGGCGTGGCTGGGAGAACCACGGTGGCGATCTGCTGTGGATAGTCGGTCGGTACCAGACGGAGGGCCCGAGCGGTTTTCCATGAGAGCAGGAGGCAGGGCACCCCTGGAATGATGTGCACCGTGTCGGAGACTGTGACGTCACCCAGGCGGAGATGAATTGGCAGACTGCCACGAGAACGGGCCGTGTGTCCGTCAACGGCGCGAGGGTGGGTCGTCGGTGGCTGAAGATTGTCGTTCATCTCTCCAATGCGATGGGCGAAGTCCAGACCAGCGACGGACACGTCGGCTCCAGTGTCCGGCAGCGCTTCCATCACCGCTGTCCGCAGCCCAGTCACGGACACTCGAACTGTCGGTGCCGATCCACGGGAGGTCGTTGCCAGGGTAACGGCGGAGGCCGACGATTCGTGGGGTGGGCGAGGGCTGCGACACAATCTGGAGATGTGGCCGTGCCGACCGCAGTTGTAGCATGAACGGTCGGCTGCCGGGCAGCGGGCCGAGCGGCTGTGGCGGTTGCCGCAGTTACGGCAGGCGGCGGGCAGCGCTGGGGCGACGCCCGTCTGCGGTGCACCGGCCCCCGACAGGCGTCGGGGAGGGGTGGGGCTGCGCGACTGAAATCTGACGCCGCGGCTGCTCTGGGCCCGGCGGTGGGCGCCGCCGCGGTTGGGCTGCGTGATACAGGCGGAGATGGCGTCCGCGTTGCCGCCGGTGATGGTTGTGACGTCACGGGCGGCAGCCTCTTCTGAGCGGCAAATCTGGGTGGCCTGTTGCAGCGACAGGAGTTGTACCGCGCACAGACGCTTAATCGTTGCGGGGTCACGCAGACCAACCACAATCCGGTCACGGATGAGAGAGTCTCTGCAGGTATCGCAGAATCCGCAGTCCCTGCTCAAGTCGCGCAAGCGCGTGGCGAAGTCGTCAAATGGTTCGCCGTCGAGTTGTTCACACATGTTGAACGTCCGACGCTGGATGACTTCGTTTACCTGGCCGCGGGCGTAGCATTCCAGGTCCATAAGGACAGCGGACAGGTCATTCCGCTGCACCTCTGGCGTATCAAAGTTCGCCACGATCGTCATTGCCTCATCCGAAAGGCAAGTTCGGAGGATCGCCATCTGTAGGGCTGGTGGCTTGCTAGCCAGTCCAGCCAACATGGCGTAATCGTCCCACCGCTGACGCCACAGCCGGTACGAAGCACCGCGGTCACTAGTCACTTCCAGTCGGTGGGGTTTAGCGTCTCTCGCCATCGCAGCGGACGCAACACTCGGCGCCGGTATCGCTACCGGCTGCACGAGTTCGTC
Organism: Chirona hameri; assembly: GCA_036785665.1. NCBI lineage: Eukaryota > Metazoa > Arthropoda > Thecostraca > Balanomorpha > Balanidae > Chirona > Chirona hameri. The sequence continues at coordinate 14,849 of JAXIVJ010015756.1, forward strand.
GTCGTCACTGGGTAGTTGCACTGAGGCGGGGTCGATCCCCTCGGACCCTGCCGGCTGCGCCATGTTCGAATCCGTAGTAGCCGCCAGCTCCACACGCGTCGGCGACTCAGAGAAGACTGTCTTTCTCCCGCAGGCGCACTGCCACCTAGCGGAGGACTCGGCTAACCGATCAGACTCACACACGTACCATCTGAAAGTGCCAGCACTGCATGGAGCATGCGCAGATCAATAACGCACACCATAAACTTAATCATTTACGACCTTCTGTCCTGAATTGGCGCGATGTAGGACCATTTTTGAAAAGAAAAAAGAAACTGTATTACAAAATATAATAAAAGCATGTTCTGATAAATTTTCCGAAGGTGAACTGTGTGAGTCTGATCGGTTAGCCGAGTCCTCCGCTAGGTGGCAGTGCGCCTGCGGGAGAAATACAGTCTTCTCTGAGTCGCCGACGCGTGTCGAGCTGGCGGCTACTACGGACTCGAACATGGCGCAGCCGGCAGGGTCCGAGGGGATCGACCCCGCCTCAGTGCAACTACCCAGTGACGACGACGAACTCGTGCAGCCGGTAGCGATACCGGCGCCGAGTGTTGCGTCCGCTGCGATGGCGAGAGACGCTAAACCCCACCGACTGGAAGTGACTAGTGACCGCGGTGCTTCGTACCGGCTGTGGCGTCAGCGGTGGGACGATTACGCCATGTTGGCTGGACTGGCTAGCAAGCCACCAGCCCTACAGATGGCGATCCTCCGAACTTGCCTCTCGGATGAGGCAATGACGATCGTGGCGAACTTTGATACGCCAGAGGTGCAGCGGAATGACCTGTCCGCTGTCCTTATGCACCTGGAATGCTACGCCCGCGGCCAGGTAAACGAAGTCATCCAGCGTCGGACGTTCAACATGTGTGAACAACTCGACGGCGAATCATTTGACGACTTCGCCACGCGCTTGCGCGACTTGAGCAGGGACTGCGGATTCTGCGATACCTGCAGAGACTCTCTCATCCGTGACCGGATTGTGGTTGGTCTGCGTGACCCCGCAACGATTAAGCGTCTGTGCGCGGTACAACTCCTGTCGCTGCAACAGGCCACCCAGATTTGCCGCTCAGAAGAGGCTGCCGCCCGTGACGTCACAACCATCACCGGCGGCAACGCGGACGCCATCTCCGCCTGTATCACGCAGCCCAACCGCGGCGGCGCCCACCGCCGGGCCCAGAGCAGCCGCGGCGTCAGATTTCAGTCGCGCAGCCCCACCCCTCCCCGACGCCTGTCGGGGGCCGGTGCACCGCAGACGGGCGTCGCCCCAGCGCTGCCCGCCGCCTGCCGTAACTGCGGCAACCGCCACAGCCGCTCGGCCCGCTGCCCGGCAGCCGACCGTTCATGCTACAACTGCGGTCGGCACGGCCACATCTCCAGATTGTGTCGCAGCCCTCGCCCACCCCACGAGTCGTCGGCCTCCGCCGTTACCCTGGCAACGACCTCCCGTGGATCGGCACCGACAGTTCGAGTGTCCGTGACTGGGCTGCGGACAGCGGTGATGGAAGCGCTGCCGGACACTGGAGCCGACGTGTCCGTCGCTGGTCTGGACTTCGCCCATCGCATTGGAGAGATGAACGACAATCTCCAGCCACCGACGACCCACCCTCGCGCCGTTGACGGACACACGGCCCGTTCTCGTGGCAGTCTGCCAATTCATCTCCGCCTGGGTGACGTCACAGTCTCCGACACGGTGCACATCATTCCAGGGGTGCCCTGCCTCCTGCTCTCATGGAAAACCGCTCGGGCCCTCCGTCTGGTACCGACCGACTATCCACAGCAGATCGCCACCGTGGTTCTCCGAGCCACGCCGCCGCCCGCACGGCGCCGCCGCCGCGCGCCCGAGTCTCCCCCGCGCGGTCTCCGATGTCAGCCGACACTCGATCATCGCGCCGCCCCGCCACGGGCGATAACCGCCGCCGCCGCCGCCGCCGCCGCCGAGCCTGGCCGCGGCCAGCTGGCGCCGACGTCACCGCCGACGCCGCCACCGCCGCCGTCGCTGCCGGCCGCGTCGACGACACATGTGCTGCCCCCTGCCACTGTTCGGCAGACTACAGCGCCACCAACCACCACCGGACATAAAGCCTCGGTCGAGAGCCCGCTCAACGAGTTTCCAGACGTGCTGGACGGTGTCGTCCGGGCGATGCCGGGGGAAAACTTCAAGATCCACCTTCGAGAGAACGCCACTCCATTCGCGGTGCGCGCACCGCGACGCATTCCGCTATCCCTCCGTGAGCCACTCCGTCAGGAGTTGGACAAGCTGGAGCAGGACGGCATCATCACCTCAGTGGTCGAGCCGACCGACTGGTGCGCCCCAATCGTGGTGGCACCCAAGAAAACCGGTGGCATCCGTCTGTGCGTGGATTTATCCAAGCTCAACCAGTCCGTGAAACGGGAGCTGTACCAGTCCAGCACGCCAGCTGAGTGCGTCGCGTCAATCGTGGCATCCGAGGCCCAGTGGTTTAGCGTTTTTGACGCCGCCAAGGGCTACCACCAGTGCCCTCTGGATGAGTCTTCCCGCCATCTGACGACCTTCATCACACCCTTCGGGAGGTATCAGTACCTCCGTGCGCCGTACGGCGTCTCGTCCATCAGCGAACATTACAACAGGCGGATGGATGAGTGCTTCATCGACATGGACGGTGTTCAGCGCGTCGTTGATGACGTCATCATCTACAGCAAGACGAAGTCCGCACACGTCGCCCGGGTCCGCGAGTTCCTGGCTCGATGCCGGGATCGCGGGGTGGCGCTAAACCCGGCGAAGACGCAACACCAGCGGAAGAAAGTCAAGTTCGCCGGCTTTATCGTGGCAGAAGACGGATATCTGCCCGACCCAACGCTCACTAACGCAATCGCAGCGTTCCCAACACCTCAGACGCTGACCGAACTCCGCGGCTTCTTCGGCCTCGTCAACCAGGTGGCCCCGTTCTCAGAGGAGACTGCGGAGCACCTGGAACCGCTGCGTCACCTGTTGAGCACCAAACGAACCTTCGGTTGGGACAGTTGTCACCAGGTGGCGTTCGAAAAGGCGCGGGCGGCGCTATCATCGGTGCGCACGCTCGCCTTTTTCGACCAAACGCGGCCCACTCTGCTGTCGACCGACGCGAGCCGTCTGAAGGGGCTCGGGTTCCTGCTTCAGCAGAAGCAGCTGGATGGCACATGGCGTACAGTCCAGGCCGGCTCCCGGTTCCTGACAGACGCAGAGAGCCGTTACGCCACCATCGAGCTGGAGCTGCTGGCGGTGGCGTGGGGGTGTCACAAGTGCCGCCTCTTCCTCAGTGGGCTCCCCGAGTTCGACGTGCTGACCGACCACCGCCCTCTGGTGCCAATCTTCAACTCCAAGAACCTGGATGAGATTGAAAACCCGCGCCTCCAGCGCCTGCGGCAGAAACTGCTGGTGATGACATTCACTGCTCGGTGGCAGCGCGGCACGGACCATCTGGCAGCCGACGCCCTCTCAAGGTCACCGGTGGACCCGCCGACAGAGGAGGACGAGCTGGCCGAGGACAGATCGGCCACAACCGTCGCCGCAATCATCACAGGCGAGGCGAGCGAACTCTGCACCGACCTCAGGCTGGATGAGGTACGGCGAGCGGCAGACCGGGACGAGGAGGCGCAGATCCTTCTTCAGACCGTGATGGACGGCTTCCCGTCCCAGAAGGCCGACCTTCCCGCGCTCCTGCGGCCATATTGGCCGGTCCACGACCGCCTCGCTGTCGATGACGGACTGGTCGTGTGTGGTTGCCGGCTCGTCATTCCCCGCCCGATGCGCGCAGCCGTCCTCGCCGAGCTGCACGCCAGCCATCAGGGAAAAGAAAAGACAAAGAGTCGAGCCCGCCAGATTGTCTTCTGGCCCAACATGAACAACGATATCGAGAACATCACCAAGGCCTGCCAGCCCTGCCAGAGGGAACTGCCATCGCTGCCGAAAGAGACGCTGCGCACGCACGAGCAGGCCAGCCGCCCATTCCAACACCTCTGCGCCGACTTCTGTCAACACGCCGGCCAATACTTCCTGGTGGCGATCGACCCTCTCTCCGGGTGGCTCACAGTCTGCCCGGTCGGCCGACACGCCAGTGCCTCGACGCTCATCAGGGAACTCCGTGGCATCTTCTGCCTGGCCGGAGCCCCAGAAGTCCTCTGGTCCGACAATGGTCCCCAGTTCACCTCAGCCGCCTTCCAGGCCTTCCTGCAAAACTGGGCCGTGCTACACCGCACCTCTTCTCCTCACTACGCCCAGTCCAACGGCCGAGCCGAAGCCGCCGTCAAGTTTGCCGCCAAACTCATCCGCCGCTGCTGGCGTGACGGACACATGAACAGCGACAGCTGGGCGCGGGGAATACTGCAGCACCGAAACACGCCTGGCCCCGACGGCAGGTCGCCTGCCCAAATCCTTCTCAACTCACCGGCAAGAGACATGCTACCCGCCCACCGGCGCTCGTTTGCCCCCCAGTGGCAGCGGGCAGCCGACGATGCCGAGCGCGCCGCTGCCGCACGCCAGGAACGCACCCGGACGGCCTACAACCAGCACGCCCGTGACCTGCCTGCTCTCCACATCGGATCGCAAGTCGCCTTGCAGGATCCGGCGACCGGCGCCTGGGACCGTCACGGCGTAATCACCGACGTCGGCCCGCATCGGCGTTACTTCATCCGCCTGCCCAGCGGCCGTGTCCTCACCCGCAACAGGCGCCACCTCCGCCAACGATACGCCCACGCCCACCCGGACACTGCTGTCACCGTGCCCCTGCCCGGGCCACCCCTGCCAAGGCCTCCCCTGCCCGGGCCGCCGCCGCCCACCGCCTCTGATGCCGGGCCGGTGCAGCCGCCTCCGCCGCCGCCACTGCAGCCGCCGCCGCTGCAGCCGCTGCCGGCGGCTCCGGTGGCCGGCCCGCCACTCGAAGCACCACGGCGCTCTGAGCGACCCCGCCGCCAGCCAGAGCGCCTTATCGAGCTGATGTAAACAGTAATCGCACCGTACGGTCTTCTTTCTCGTGGTGTTTTATTTTGACCTTATGTTTATGCACGTCACCCGCCGGTTGACTGGTGGGGGGGGGGGGGGGGGGTGTGTGAGTCTGATCGGTTAGCCGAGTCCTCCGCTAGGTGGCAGTGCGCCTGCGGGAGAAATACAGTCTTCTCTGAGTCGCCGACGCGTGTGGAGCTGGCGGCTACTACGGACTCGAACATGAACTATTTCCTTTAAGCTTGTCTAGGCAGGGGCGTCGCCACGGTTTCAAAACTACTAGGGACACATTGATACCTTTTGCCGTCCTCTCCCGCGGGGAGGGGGGAGGGGGGTGCGGTCGGAAATATTTATAACTCAATTCTTTCCATGCAACGCTCATAGGCGTAATATTAATGAGCTCAGCAAAATCCCAATTTATCTAGTGTTAACTGAATCGCTCAGTATACGGACATTGGTCGAGTTTTTTGTTTACTTTTTTGCACTTACAAAAACAACATCTGGAAATGTCCTTCTTAGGAGGCCCAAAAACGCTCCAAAAATACATTTTGAGCGTGCATTAGACTTGTCTTGGGGGGGGGGGGGGGCAAAACATAGTTTGGCCCCCTTTGACCGTTTGGGGGGGGGGGGGGGCATGGTCCCGTTTGCCCCCCCCCCCCCCTGGATCCGCCTATGCGACCACGTACGGCCAAATCTGTGTCTTCAAGGGCGTCGCCACTCGCCTCGGTCTCAACGTTACTTGGAAAAATTCAAGTACATGTGTACTTCAACTTTTGATGATGTTGAGGTTATCTATCTGAAAGTTACTAGGGACATGTCCCGTGTCCCCAGCATGACCCCAGCAAAGGCAGTTTCGAATTTTACTAGGGACAGTCCTTAGTAGATTTTGAGGATTTGAAAATTACTAGGGACAATGTCCCTAGTGTCCCTAGTGGTGGCGACGCCCATGTGTCTAGGGATATGATGCAAGTGTCAGAGAACTGCCCGCCTGATAAAGTATTTCTACCCACCTTCCCATATTTCTGAACTCTGATCCCTTTTCTCTAGTACAGGCGTCGTACAAGACTGCAAGATATATGGGGCAAAACATATATATATAGGTTCAAATGCAACATGGTTTAAGAATATGGGATGAAGTAGACAACACGTTTCAAAATACGGTTCAATAGAAACAGATATAACTTAGTCACAGACTCATAGACATCTCGATAGTTTTAGTTCCTACTATTACCTCGCAGGGTTCCCTCGCAGGGAAACCCTCCCCGCACCTGCCGCCGAGGCGACCGGGACTCACAATGTGGCGAAGACTCCTGCACGCACTGTACCGTCTGTCTTTTTTTTTTTTTTAATTTTAGGCATTTCGGTCAATTATGACCATTGCATGCCTTTTCAATTTATATGTTCAAGAACGAACAATTGATGCGTTACACAGGTATTATTTTATGTTTGTCTGTGATTTACATCTTTTCGAATAGTTTTGATTCTTGGAGAAATGAAAACAGTAAATTGAGCAAGTCTGGTTGTGTGTCTCCGAGTACAGATGTCAAACTGAATGACAATTTTTCTTTGTTGCAAAAAGAGAGCAGCTTACCCCTTTGTCTACGGTAATTTGGACACTGTATGATAACATGTTCTACTGTCTGTGGACATTGACAAAGCGAGCATATCGGCCGAGCGTCTTTGGAATATATATAACAATGTGTGTATAAAGTATGTCCTAAACGTAATCTAGCCAAAACTTTCTCTTCCGTCTATTATCTCTGTTTGCAGACGTCCACACTTCAATGAGAGGTTTGATGCGTCGAAGCTGTGTTGCTCGAGTAGTATTGGTCCATTGCATTTGCCAGTTTTGTATCATTGCTTGTCGTAAGCAAGCTTTAATGGATGTATAGTCAGTTGGAATGTTTGTTATGCTATTTAAAGAAAGTGCCTCTTTTGCAAACTTGTCCGCTTGCGAGTTTCCATGGATACCGCTGTGACCCGGTATCCAGGTGAACCGTATTTGTGTACCATTGTTGGATAATTCCTGGTGTAGATTGTATATATGTATCAGCAAGGGTGACGATGGAGATTTCATAAGCAATGACTGAACGACCGAACGCGAGTCTGTGCAAATCACCGCTCTTTGTAAACATTTTTCTTGAATAAACTGAAGGGCTTCTAACACCGCATGTAGTTCGGCGATATATATACTTGTGCTATTCTTAAGACGAGTTTTAATTATGTGTTCATTACAGTTACAGAAAACTGCGTTTGAAGTGCGATCACCGTCTTTCGAGCCATCTGTGAAAATGAAATGAAAACTGGAAAACTGGTTGCGTAATTCACCAAACTTGTGTTGCACTTCTTGTGGAGTAATGAGTGCTTTTGAACAATCAAAAAGAAATAGAACCCCCCTGTCAATCTTCAGCCATGGAGGAACATTGAGTTTAGGTAAGGGAAGGATTTCTGGTTGAATGTACTCCAAATCTGTGGAGAATTTCTTAACTCTAGAAGCTATTGTTAATCCAGATCGTTTTTCAGCCGGACCAATGTAGTTATGGTGAATTGAAGGTAAGATGTGTATAGATTTATAAGTATTATGGTTTGGATGAAACAAAATTTTGCTAACATAACGTAAAGATTGCTCCTGTCGTCTCAAATGTAAGGGCGGTATAACAGCTTCTGTTTGTAAGGACGAGATTGGTGAGGTTTTCATGGCCCCAAGGGCTATTCGGATGAATGAGTTTTGAATTGTGTCTAATTTTTTAAGTGTGTTATCACTGGCACCGGCGTAAATTACAGCTCCGTATTCTATGATTGGCAACACCAAAGCCTTGTACAAATGAAGAAGTGTTTTCCGGTCTGCCCCATACTCTGTGCCGGCAATACATCGAAATAAGTTCAGACGCTTGCTACATTTTGATTTTACATACTCCATATGCTTCACCATACTGAGTTTTGAGTCCAAAACTATGCCAAGGAATTTGAATGACTGTAAGCGAGGAATAACGTGACCTGAAAGGCGTAGGTCAGAAGCCTGACGCATTCTGTTGTTTTTGGTGAAAGTCATCACTGCAGATTTGGTTGGTGAAAATATACTACCGTTCTTTCTTGACCAATCTTCAATTATGTCTAGTGCCTGTTGTAAACGAAAAATGGAGTGTTGCGAGTCGCTGTCGGTGCACCATATGGAACTGTCGTCAGCGAACAAAGAGTAGTTTATACTTGAAGGAACTGCGTCGAATAGATCATTGATCATGACGTTGAAGAGCATTGGAGATAAGCAGCTACCTTGCGGTAAACCATTTTGAAACGAGTATGTGTTGGAATATACTGAGCGACATCGTACCTGAAAATTACGTTCACCTGTAAGAAAGCCTAACAAATATTGTGCGAGATGTCCTCGAATGCCTAGCTTATGCAACTTAAGTATCAGAATCGGCCTGTATACCATGTCATAGGCACGACTTATGTCCAAGAAAACTGCTGTTGTATGTTTTTTATATTTAAATCCTTTTCTTATATCAGTTTCAAGTCGTACGATATGGTCATAAGTGGTATGATTTTTGCGAAAACCACTCTGGTATTTTGAAAGTAAATTATTTTCTTCTAAGAACCAAGCTAAACGTTTACCTACCATTCGCTCAAACACTTTACCTAAACAACTGGTCAGGGATATGGGACGATAGTTGAAAGGGTTATTGCGATCTTTTCCCGGTTTCGGCAATGGAATTGTGATTGCCTCTCGCCATGCTGCTGGAAAAATGTGTTTGGTCCATAAGTCATTGAGTGTAAGTAACATAAATTGTAAAGTGTTATCTGGCAACTGCCGAAGAAAAGCATAATGTAACTTATCGGGACCAGTGGACGTGTTTCCTGTAGATGAAATGGCATCGCGTAACTCAGATAAAGAGAAAGCATCATTGTACACTTCAGTGTTATCTGAGAAAAATGCATTTGGAGTCAAACGAAACTCTCTTCGGGCAAACTCAATAAATCCAGGTTTGTAGTTTTCTGTTGAACTGCAGTGAGCAAAGCTTCTAGCTATTGTGTTAACAATTTCTTGCGGTTCTGTTATGTTCGTAGCATTTACACGGAGGACTGGAAGGCTGGTAAAACTTCTTTTACCAGATAATGAGCGAACAAGTGACCATATTTTACTTAAAGGTGTGCGATGGTTGAACTGTGCAAGAAAGGATCGCCATGAGGAGCGCTTTGCTTCTCGTATGATCCGTTTACAACGGGCTCTTTCTTGATTGCGTATGATTAAATGTGCGTTATCTGTGTGCCGTGAGTAGCTACGAAAAGCTCTTTTCCGTCTTGCTATGGCCTGAGCCACTTCTGGAGACCACCATGGAACCGCTTTGTGTCTCGTTGACGGTGATGTGGATGGAATCGATACATTCGCAGCTGATAATATAGTATTTGTAAGAAACGTGATGCCTTGCTCCGGAGAATGAAATTGTTCTTGATCGATGTTGCACAATTCTTGAAATTGCGTCCAATCTGCCTTCTTCAAATTCCATCGAGGAATAAAACTGGTAACAGCATCGTTACCAGAAGTAAACGTTGTTTTAATTTTAATAGGATAGTGGTTGCTGTGATGGATATCACAGTCAACAAACCATTCAAAGAGGCTACATATTGGCGATGAGCAAATTGACAGGTCAATTGCTGATTCACTGTGGTGAGATAATGAAAAGTAGGTATTGTCGCCTTTGTTGAGGAGAACGAGATCGTGGACGTCAAGAAAGCTTTCGATAATGTCGCCACGCTCGTCTGAAACTCGGGTGTTGCGTGCCCACATAGGATTGTGGGCATTGAAGTCCCCGAGTAAGAGGAAAGGGTTTTTAAATTGTGATATAAGGTGATTTAAGTTTCTTGCGAGATCACTGTTGTCAGCATTGGGTGGTATATAAATCGAACATATGTCTATTTTCCTTCTATTCAACCTAATGGTACATGCTACAGCCTGTAGTGGGGTATTTAAAATAATCTCATCGTGAACGAAATCATTATTCATGTACAAGGCTGCACCGCCATGACGACGTTCACCGTCGGTCTCATCATAACGGTATAGCGAATAATTAAAGAGAGAGAAGTTGTAAGGGTCTGTAGGCAGTAGCCATGTCTCTTGTAAAGCAATAACTATTGGAGCTAGTAGTACGAAAAACATT
>JAXIVJ010015757.1:0-30670 GCA_036785665.1 Chirona hameri
TCTTGTCTCTGTGCTGTTTCAGTCCGTGACTCTGTCTCGGTGTATCAGTCCGTGACTCTGTCTGGATGTTTCGGCCCGTAACTCTGTCTGGATGCATCAGTCCGTGACTCTGTCTCTGTGTATCAGTCCGTGACTCTGTCTCGGTGTATCAGCCAGTGACTCTGTCTCGGTGTATCAGTCCGTGACTCTGTCTCGGTGTATCAGTCCGTGACTCTGTCTCGGTGTATCAGTCCGTGACTCTGTCTGGATGTTTCAGCCCGTGACTCTGTCTGGATGTATCAGTCCGTGACTCTGTCTCTGTGTATCAGTCCGTGACTCTGTCTCGGTGTATCAGTCCGTGACTCTGTCTGGATGTTTCAGTCCGTGACTCTGTCTGGATGTATCAGTCCGTGATTCTGTCTCGGTGTATCAGCCAGTGACTCTGTCTGGATGTTTCAGTCCGTGACTCTGTCTGGATGTTTCAGCCAGTGACTCTGTTTGGATGTTTCAGTCCGTGACTCTGTCTCGGTGTATCAGTCCGTGACTCTGTCTGGATGTATCAGTTTGTGACTCTGTCTGGATGTTTCAGTCCGTGACTCTGTCTCGGTGTATCAGTCTGTGACTCTGTCTCGGTGTATCAGTCCGTGACTCTGTCTCGGTGTATCAGTCCGTGACTCTGTCTCGGTGTATCAGTCCGTGACTCTGTCTCGGTGTATCAACCAGTGACTCTGTCTGGATGTTTGAGTCCGTGACTCTGTCTGGATGTATCAGTCCGTGCCTCTGTCTCGGTATATCAGTCCGTGACTCTGTCTCGGTGTATCAACCAGTGACTCTGTCTGGATGTTTCAGTCCGTGACTCTGTCTCGGTGTATCAGTCAGTGACTCTGTCTCTGTGTATCAGTCCGTGACTCTGTCTCGGTGTATCAGTCCGTGACTCTGTCTGGATGTTTCAGTCCGTGACTCTGTCTGGATGTTTCAGCCAGTGACTCTGTTTGGATGTTTCAGTCCGTGACTCTGTCTGGATGTATCAGTCCGTGACTCTGTCTCGGTGTATCAGCCAGTGACTCTGTCTTGATGTTTCAGTCCGTGACTCTGTCTCGGTGTATCAGTCCGTGACTCTGTCTTGGTGTATCAGCCAGTGACTGTCTGGATGTTTCAGTCCGTGACTCTGTCTGGATGTTTCAGTCCGTGACTCGGTCTCTGTGTTGTTTCAGTCCGTGATGCTGTCTGGATGTTTCAGTCCGTGACTCTGTCTGTATGTATCAGTCCGTGACTCTGTCTGGATGTTTCAGTCCGTGACTCTGTCTCGGTGTATCAGTCCGTGACTCTGTCTGGATGTTTCAGTCCGTGACTCTGTCTCGGTGTATCAGTCCGTGACTGTCTGGATGTTTCAGTCCGTGACTCTGTCTCGGTGTATCAGTCCGTGACTCTGTCTCGGTGTATCAATCCGTGACTCTGTCTCGGTGTATCAGTCCGTGACTCTGTCTCGTTGTATCAGTCCGTGACTCTGTCTCGGTGTAACAGTCCGTGACGCTGTCTGGATGTTTCAGTCCGTGACTCTGTCTGTATGTATCAGTCCGTGACTGTCTGGATGTTTCAGTCCGTGACTCTGTCTCGGTGTATCAGTCCGTGACTCTGTCTCGGTGTATCAGTCCGTGACTCTGTCTCGGTGTATCATTCCGTGACTCTGTCTGGATATTTCAGTCCGTGACTCTGTCTGGATGTTTCAGTCCGTGACTCTGTCTCGGTGTATCAGTCCGTGCCTCTGTCTGGATTTTTCAGTCCGTGACGCTGTCTCGGTGAATCAGTCCGTGACTCTGTCTCGGTGTATTAGTCCGTGACTCTGTGTGGATGTTTCAGTCCGTGACTCTGTCTCGGTGTATCAGTCCGTGACTCTGTCTCGGTGTATCAGTCCGTGACTCTGTCTGGATGTTTCAGTCCGTGACTCTGTCTGGATGTTTCAGCACGTGACTCTGTCTGGATGTTTCAGTCCGTGACTCTGTCTGGATGTATCAGTCCGTGACTCTGTCTGTATGTTTCAGTCCGTGACTCTGTCTCTGTGTTGTTTCAGTCCGTGACTATGTCTGGATGTTTCAGTCCGTGACTCTGTCTCTGTGTTGTTTCAGTCCGTGACTCTGTCTCGGTGTATCAGTCAGTGACTCAGTATCGGTGTATCAGTCTGTGACTCTTGTCTCTGTGCTGTTTCAGTCCGTGACTCTGTCTCGGTGTATCAGTCCGTGACTCTGTCTGGATGTTTCAGCCCGTGACTCTGTCTGGATGTATCAGTCCGTGACTATGTCTCTGTGTATCAGTCCGTGACTCTGTCTCGGTGTATCAGCCAGTGACTCTGTCTCGGTGTATCAGTCCGTGACTCTGTCTCGGTGTATCAGTCCGTGACTCTGTCTGGATGTTTCAGCCCGTGACTCTGTCTGGATGTATAAGTCCGTGACTCTGTCTCTGTGTATCAGTCCGTGACTCTGTCTCGGTGTATCAGTCCGTGACTCTGTCTGGATGTTTCAGTCCGTGACTCTGTCTGGATGTATCAGTCCGTGACTCTGTCTCGGTGTATCAGCCAGTGACTCTGTCTGGATGTTTCAGTCCGTGACTCTGTCTGGATGTTTCAGCCAGTGACTCTGTTTGGATGTTTCAGTCCGCGACTCTGTCTCGGTGTATCAGTCCGTGACTCTGTCTGGATGTATCAGTCCGTGACTCTGTCTGGATGTTTCAGTCCGTGACTCTGTCTCGGTGTATCAGCCAGTGACTCTGTCTGGATTTTTCAGTCTGTGACTCTGTCTCGGTGTATCAGTCCGTGACTCTGTCTTGGTGTATCAGCCAGTGACTCTGTCTGGATGTTTCAGTCCGTGACTCTGTCTGTATGTTTCAGTCCGTGACTCTGTCTGGATGTTTCAGTCCGTGACTCGGTCTCTGTGTTGTTTCAGTCCGTGACGCTGTTTGTATGTTTCAGTCCGTGACTCTGTCTGGATGTATCAGTCCGTGACTCTGTCTGTATGTTTCAGTCCGTGACTCTGTCTCGGTGTATCAGTCCGTGACTCTGTCTGGATGTTTCAGTCCGTGACTCTGTCTCGGTGTATCAGTCCGTGACTCTGTCTGGATGTTTCAGTCCGTGACTCTGCCTCGGTGTATCAGTCCGTGACTCTGTCTCGGTGTATCAGTCCGTGACTCTGTCTCGGTGTATCAGTCCGTGACTCTGTCTCGGTGTATCAGTCCGTGACTCTGTCTCGGTGTATCAGTCCGTGACTCTGTCTCGGTGTATCAGTCCGTGACTCTGTCTCGGTGTATCAGTCCGTGACTCTGTCTCTGTGTTGTTTCAGTCCGTGACTCTGTCTCTGTGTTGTTTCAGCTCCGGATATGGACCAGCTGCGGCTGTACACAGCCCGCTACAGGCCGGAGGAGCTTGACAAGCTCACACGCAGCTCGCGCTTCACACGGAAGGAAATCCAGGTCATGTACCGCGGATTCAAACAGGTCAGATCATCAGCCAATGGCTGCCACACGGGCCAGATCATCAGCCAATGGCTGCCACACGGGTCAGAATACGACAATGGCTGCCACACGGGTCAGAGAGTACGCCAATGGCTGCAACACGGGTTAGAGAATACGACAACGGCTGCCACACGGGTTAGAGAATACGACAATGGCTGCCGCACGGGTCAGATCATCAGCCAATGGCTGCCACACGGGTCAGAGAATACGCCAATGGCTGCCACACGGGTCAGAGAATACACCAATGGCTGCCACACGGGTCAGATCATCAGCCAATGGCTGCCACACGGGTCAGATCATCAGCCAATGGCTGCCACACGGGTCAGATCATCAGCCAATGGCTGCCACACGGGTCAGATCATCAGCCAATGGCTGCCACACGGGTCAGATCATCAGCCAATGGCTGCCACACGGGTCAGAGAATACGCCAATGGCTGCCACACGGGTCAGAGAATACGCCAATGGCTGCCACACGGGTCAGAGAATACGCCAATGGCTGCCACACGGGTCAGAGAATACGCCAATGGCTGCCACGCGGGTCAGATCATCAGCCAATGGCTGCCACACGGGTCAGATGGTACGCCAATGGCTGCCACACTAGTCAGATCACGTCAATGACCGATACTGCTACATGGGTCAGACACGCCAATGGATGCAAACTGATGCAATTGAATACCTACCGTTTTTAATCTCATTTTCGAAATCATTTTTCGAGAGTAGTCGAATTAGTGCAAAATGACTCGATCGAACACAATTAATCGAAAGTAAATAAGAGTTTAGAGTGATTTACAATGGGGGTGAAATAATGAAAACAACTTTGGTAGATGTTCAAATGGTTCATTGTATGCGAATACTCTATCAAATATCTGATGTTAAATGTGAATAGATTAATTTTTGCACTACAATTTATATCGGTGCTCATGATCGTGTTATGCACCACACGGCAGAAAATGCCTTTTTTGCACGACTTTTTAGGGCAACATTTTCCAGTCTCCGTGTCCTTATTCAGGTCCTTATATTTCGGTGCTCGAAGCTTAACTTGATCGTTCAAATTGAATGCATCTAAATGGCAATCTTCTCGGGTGCTTTTAACAAACAATACTGGTGATACACTATTCGACCGGAAGCACCACCTTGAAAAACTTGGAATAGACTGTGATTTGGAACTATTGTTGGCACTGGAGCTCACCTCTTCCTGTCATTTAGAAAACACCGTGAACAAGCCAACCGAGCTCTGCGCATCTATGGCTGTGCCATCCAGAGCAGCCGTTCCAGATAGCAAATCCGAGCGAGTATCTCAGTGACGTCATCAGTACTGACGTCCGTTGTGCTGTTGTGCGTGAAACCAGACATAACACTGTACCACTGCACAGCACTGCAGCGTGTAAGGGGGTACACTGCAGCGTGTAATGGGGTACACTGTAGCGTGTAAAGGGGTACACTGTAGCGTGTAAAGGGGTACACTGTAGCGTGTAATGGGGTACACTGCAGCGTGTAATGGGGTACACTGTAGCGTGTAATGGAGTACACTGTAGCGTGTAATGGGGTACACTGTAGCGTGTAATGGGTTACACTGTAGCGTGTAAAGGGGTACACTGTAGCGTGTAAAGGGGTACACTGTAGCGTGTAATGGGGTACACTGCAGCGTGTAATGGGGTACACTGCAGCGTGTAATGGGGTACACTGTAGCGTGTAATGGGGTACACTGCAGCGTGTAATGTGGTACACTGTAGCGTGTAATGGGGTACACTGTAGCGTGTAAAGGGATACACTGCAGCGTGTAAAGGGATACACTGCAGCGTGTAATTGGGTACACTGTAGCGTGTAATGGGGTACACTATAGCGTGTAATAGGGTACACTGTAGCGAGTAATGTGGTACACTGTAGCGTGTAATGGGGTACACTGCAGCGTGTAATGGGGTACACTGCAGCGTGTAATGGGGTACACTGCAGCGTGTAATGGGGTACACTGTAGCGTGTAATGGGGTACACTGTAGCGTGTAATGGGGTACAATGTAGCGTGTAATGGGGTACACTGCAGCGTATAATGGGGTACACTGTAGCGTGTAAAGGGGTACACTGTAGCGTGTAATGGGGTACACTGTAGCGTGTAATGGGGTACACTGTAGCGTGTAATATGGTACACTGTAGCGTGTAAAGGGGTACACTGTAGCGTGTAATAAGGCACACTGTAGCGTGTAATGGGGTACACTGTAGCGTGTAATGGGGTACACTGTAGCGTGTAATGGAGTACACTGTAGCGTGTAAAGGGGTACACTGTAGCGTGTAATGGGGTACAATGTAGAGTGTAATGGGGTACACTGTAGCGTGTAATGGGGTACACTGTAGCGTGTAATGGGGTACACTGTAGCGTGTAATGGGGTACACTGTAGCGTGTAATGGGGTACACTGTAGCGTGTAATGGGGTACACTAGCGTGTAATGGGGTACACTGTAGCGTGTAACTGAACCCCGCTTTAGCCAAGCTAAGTAGCTGTTGGATAGCTCTGTTGTTTTGTGTATTTTTTGAGGAACCACATTATATTTAGATATAAGGATTAGATATTTAGTTTTGTGGATCGTTAAGGTATTATTTTTAAGCATTCATAGTTAGCTGTTACCTCTTACTTGCTTTTTAAAGGACTTTTCATTCTAGCTTGTGTGCGCCAAAATTGTCTTAGTCTTATTTTTGTGTTATTAGTTGCAGGGTTGGATAAGTAGATATTTTAGAAAATTAGGGATAATTAAGGTGTATTTAGTATTCAGTTTATTTAAGGATTAGATATTTAGTCTAGTATTAGGTGCACTCATAGCTGATTTGTGTCACTAGCTTTACCTAGATCTAGTTAAGGTTTAGAAGAAGAAAAAACAAACAAAAAAAACAAAAAAAGTTAAGTTAAGTTAGTAAAGTATTGAAAAGTGCATAGTACCTAAGTTATATACCTAAGTTACTAGTGTATTCAAATGAGCATGACTAGGATGCAGGCGAAGGTAGCAGAGCTAGAGGCCCTCCAGGCTAGAGTAGCGGAGCTTGAGGCGCAGTTAAGTAAGTGTAGGTGTAGAGATGAGCCGCAGGAGGGTGTAGCTCCTGACCAAGGAACGTATGCGCAGATCGTGGTTAGGGGGTCAGAAAAGGAGCCTACAGGATCAGGGACCAGTGGTAGTTCTGATAGGGGCATAAGGGAGGAGGATAAGGCAAAGGTGGATAGTGCGGCTGGGGTTTGGAAGTGTGTTGGAGGGTCACGTTTCTGGAGACTCAACATTGTGGAAAGTAATGCTAGGGCCACAGACAGTAAGGATGAGGAGGGGTGCTGGGTAATGGAGGGTGGTAGCAGAATCTGGAGGAGGAAGAGGGAAGGGGATCAGGAGGGATGGACAAAAGTTCAGGGTAGAGTCAGGCAGTACAGCCCCAGGGAACATCAGCAGGTTAATATAGCAAATAGGTTCAGTGCGTTAGAGTCAGCAGCTGAAAGTGACAGGGAAGAGATTCAGCATTTAGTGGTTGGGGACTCAAGGGTAAGGCCCTTAAGGCGAACATTCTGTGGGAAGAGGGACAGATGTTTAGTCAAACCGGGGGCAAGAGTAGTTGATATGGGCCCTGTCATTGAGGCAGAACTTGGTAGGAGTAGCCCGGAGACAGTTATAATACAGGTGGGGGTGAACAACATAGGACCTAGGCAGAGTGTGAGAATAGTAGCGGAGTACCGGAGCCTGCTGCAGAGGTTGAAGGAGTCCAGGAAACCAGTCATTGTGACTGGCATCCTCCCTCGCTGTGGAGCCAGTGAGGAGTGGTACTCGAGAGCTCTGTCTGTGAACAGCTCAGTTCAGAACTTATGTTCAGCTATGGGGCTTAGTTATGTAGACTTATGGGATCAGTTCTATGAGTGGCATAGGTACTATATGAAGGATGGGCTTCACTTATCGGATGAGGGGGCAAGGGCTTTGGGAGATGCCTACAGAAGTGTCATTCAGGGAAACTAGGTAGGAGGGGGGGTTCAGGGACGCTAGTACTAGGGCATCAGGAAGTAAGCATTGGTAGAAGTTCATGTCAGAATAGGACAGTAGATCATAATTCCCTCAGAATTAGTAGAGTCAGCTCAAAGTATAAGATCACATGTGTGTTGCTGAATGCCCAAAGTATTAGGTCTAAATTTGATGAGTTTGAGTGTTATGTTGCCCTTGAAAAGCCTGATATCATTTGTGTAACCGAGACATGGGTTAGTGAGGGGTATAATAGGGATAGGCTACAGGATTTCGAGTTACAAGGGTATAACATGTTCTCATACTGCAGAGAATCACGGCAGGGAGGCGGAGTGTTTGTATATGTAAATAGCTTGTACTGCACTACTAGAGTTGATGATTCTAGTAAAGTAAAAGAAGTAGAATCAATCTGGCTTGACATTAAAATTGGTACAGGAAACAGAGGAAGGTTGAGGATAGGTGCATTTTACAGACCAGGGAATCTTCCAAGGAACTCCCAAGCTGAAACAGACCAAGATATTTGTGAGGAAATACGTAGGAACTTTTGGGCTCAGTGTCTTATTATGGGAGATTTTAACTTAAGAGGATACGAAAGTATAGCAGAGGAAACAAATGAGTGTAGGTTGTATAGGCAAATCTTTGAAGAGGAGCTTTTCATGCATCAGTTTGTAACAGAGCCAACCAGACATTGCTCCATTCTAGACCTTGTATTCTCAGACAACAGTGATCTAGTTAGTGACATAAGTATTTGTGCAGGTCTAGGAACCAGTGATCACAATATGGTTAAATTCAATATCTCATCAGAAATGAGGCCCAAAGATAACCTTATTATGGTTCCAAACTTCAGCCGGGCTGATTTTGATGGTATTAGAAATGACCTCGCACAGATAAAATGGAACGTTGAGTTGGCAGGTTTAGATGCATGTGAGGCCTGGAATGTTTTCAAAGCTAGATTAAGCCAAATTCAAAATCGGCATATACCCCTCAGGCACAAACGTAACAGAACCAAGGGCAATCCAGTTTGGCTTACCCCAGAAGTAAGGAGTGCTATACAAGCTAAAAAAAAGTGTATTTGGCATTTTGAAGGGATCTTCACTAGATATAAATCAGAAGGCCTACCAGAATGCAAGAAATTCAGTTAAGAAAAAGGTCAGAGCAGCTAAAAGGGCAAAGGAACTTGATTTAGCTAGACATCGTAATGCAGATAGTAAGAAGTTCTTCAGTTTTTATAAGTTAAGTACAGTTTCCAAAAATATAGGTCCATTTAAGGTAGATGATGTGTTAGTTAGCAAGGACAGTGAAATGGTTGAAGTGCTTAATGATCAGTTTCAATCTGTCTTTACTATCGAGGACCAGAGTAGTATTGCAGCACTTCAGCCTGAGCTAGAGACAGAGGAGACTATAGGAGAGCTAGGTGGCATAAGTAGTGAACTTGTTCTAGAATATCTAAAGAAAGTAAGGCCTAACAAGGCAGAAGGACCTGATGAAATCCATGCTAGACTTTTAAGAGAATCTGAAAGGGAGTTGTCGGTTCCATTAGCCATAATATTTTCTAAATCACTTGCGGATAGTAAAATTACACTTGATTGGAAAAGAGAAAATGTTGTTCCTATTCATAAAAAGGGAGATAGAAGTAAAGAGGAAAACTATAGACCAGTTAGTCTGACCTCATTAGTCTGCAAGGTGCTTGAATCAATCATCAAAGATAAGATTGTTGAATTCTTGGAGCAAAATGAACTCATCAAGGATACACAGCATGGCTTTAGGAAGGGCCGTTCTTGTTTAACTAATCTTCTAGAGTTTTTGGATGTTGCAACAGATAGCTTTGATCAGGGTAAACAGCTAATACAGTAAACAGTAAATGTAGCTTTTCTTGATTTCAGTAAAGCATTTGACAAAGTCCCCCATACAAGACTGGGGTTGCAACTTAAAATTCATGGGATCAGGGGCAAGATTCTGGATTGGATAGAAACGTGGCTTTCAGGACGCCAGCAAAGGGTTATATTGAATGGGTGCCAATCACAATGGAAGGAGGTTCTCAGTGGGGTTCCACAGGGCTCAGTCCTGGGCCCATTGCTTTTTATAATATTTGTGAATGCAATTGAGAACAGTATAGACAGCAAAGTCTTGAAATTTGCAGACGATCTAAAAGTTGTCAGGATTATTAGAGGAAAACATGATCAGGATGTTTTTCAATCAGATCTGGACAAGCTAGTTGAGTGGTTTGAAGCATGGCAGATGAAATTCAATTTGAGCAAATGTAAGATTATGCACGCTGGACGGGTTAGCAGTAAACATAGGTATGAAATGGGTGGGCAGAAAATGGAGCAGATTGAAAAGGAAAGTGATTTAGGTGTCGTGGTAAACAATAGACTATCAGCGTCAGACCAGGTTGTAGAAGCTAGGAAAAAGGCACTTAGAATGCTAGGGGCCATTAACAGAAATGTTTCCTACAAGAGTGAAAAGGTAATAACAAAACTGTATTGTGCATACGTTAGACCACATTTGGAGTATTGTGTACAAGCCTGGTCTCCAACATATGAGAAAGATTGCTGGTTGTTAGAAAGAGTTCAAAAAAGGGCAACAAAAATGGTTAATTGTCTTGGTAGTTTACCTTATGAAGATAGATTAAAGAAATTGGGTATGTTTTCACTTAGATATAGAAGGCTAAGAGGAGATCTAATTGAAGTCTTCAAATTTGTAAATAGTCAGCATTCTGGATATTTAAAGGGTATGTTTGAGTTCAATAGGGAAAATCGAGGTAGAGGTCATCAGCATAAACTCATTATGAAACAAAGTAGGACTAGGCTACGACAGTCATTTTTCAGTAGAAGGGTTGTAGGACATTGGAATATGCTACCAGGGGATGTCGCTGATGCAGTGACACTTGCTTCCTTCAAAATTAGATTAGATAAATACTTTACAGAGAAGGGATTAGTTCATAAATACTCGTGGGATTAGCCTTCTTTTATGCAGGTAGAGTAAGGTGATTTGAAGGGGCGAGACTGGTGGAGGGGGGGGGGGGGGGGGGGGGGGGGTGAGTGTGGGTGGGGTGGGGTGCAACCTCGGATGGGCCCAAGAGGCTCTTTGTTGCACTTTTCTTTTATGTCTTTATGTCTTTATGTCTAATGGGGTACACTGCAGCGTGTAATGGGGTACACTGCAGCGTGTAATGGGGTACACTGTAGCGTGTAATGAGGTACACTGCAGCGTGTAAAGGGGTACACTGCAGCGTGTAATGGGGTACACTGTAGCGTGTAATGGGGTACACTGTAGCGTGTAATGGGGTACACTGCAGCGTGTAATGGGGTACACTGTAGCGTGTAATGGGGTACACTGCAGCGTGTAATGGGGTACACTGTAGCGTGTAATGGGGTACACTGCAGCGTGTAATAGGGTACACTGCAGCGTGTAATGGGGTACACTGTAGCGTGTAAAGGGGTACACTGCAGCGTGTAATGGGGTACACTGTATCGGGTAATGGGGTACACTGCAGCGTGTAAAGGGGTACACTGCAGCGTGTAATGGGGTACATTGTATCGTGTAATGGGTACACTGCAGCGTGTAATGGGGTACAATGTAGAGTGTAATGGGGTACACTGCAGCGTGTAATGGGGTACACTTCAGCGTGTAATGGGGTACAATGTAGAGTGTAATGGGGTACACTGTAGCGTGTAATGGGGTACACTGTAGCGTGTAATGGGGTACAATGTAGAGTGTAATGGGGTACCCTGTAGCGTGTAATGGGGTACAATGTAGAGTGTAATGGGATACACTGCAGCGTGTAATGGAGTACACTGTAGCGTGTAATGGGGTACACTGTAGCGTGTAAAGGGATACACTGTAGCGTGTAAAGGGGTACACTGTAGCGTGTAATGGGGTAAACTGTAGCGTGTAAAGGAGTACACTGTAGCGTGTAATATGGTACACTGTAGCGTGTAATGTGGTACAATGTAGAGTGTAATGGGGTACACTGTAGCGTGTAATGGGGTACACTGTATCGGGTAATGGGGTACACTGTAGCGTGTAATATGGTACACTGTAGCGTGTAATGGGGTACACTGCAGCGTGTAATGGGGTACACTGCAGCGTGTAATGGGGTACACTGTAGCGTGTAAAGGGGTACACTGTAGCGTGTAATAGGGTACACTGTAGCGTGTAATGGGGTACAATGTAGAGTGTAATGGGGTACACTGTAGCGTGTAATGGGGTACACTGTATCGGGTAATGGGGTACACTGTAGCGTGTAATGGGGTACACTGCAGTGTGTAATGGGGTACACTGCAGCGTGTAATGGGGTACACTGCAGCGTGTAATGGGGTACACTGTAGCGTGTAAAGGGGTACACTGTAGCGTGTAATAGGGTACACTGTAGCGTGTAATGGGGTACAATGTAGAGTGTAATGGGGTACACTGTAGCGTGTAATGGGGTACACTGTAGCGTGTAATGGGGTACACTGTAGCGTGTAATGGGGTACACTGTAGCGTGTAAAGGGGTACACTGTAGCGTGTAATGGGGTCCACTGTAGCGTGTAATGGGGTACACTGTAGC
Source organism: Chirona hameri (assembly GCA_036785665.1). Classification (NCBI taxonomy): domain Eukaryota; kingdom Metazoa; phylum Arthropoda; class Thecostraca; order Balanomorpha; family Balanidae; genus Chirona; species Chirona hameri. The sequence continues at coordinate 12,016 of JAXIVJ010015757.1, forward strand.
GTGTAAAGGGGTACAGTGCATCGTGTAATGGGGTACACTGTAGCGTGTAATGGGGTACAGTGTAGCGTGTACAGGGGTACACTGTAGTGTGTAATGGGGAACACTGTAGCGTGTAAAGGGGTACACTGCAGCGTGTAATGGGGTACACTGTAGCGTGTAATAGGGTACACTGTAACGTGTAATGGGGTGGTACAGATCAATGTACACCGACAGAATAGGTACACCTCGAAGTAGCTCAATGCTCGTTCTCGAAGTGGCGCTCGAAGTGGTTCTCGAAGTAGCTCAATGTTCATTTTCGTTTACAATCAGCGTCATTAGTCTATGGTGAACTATTGTCTCATAACATGTATCCGTGGCGACACATAGGACTCGGCACGATCTCATGTTTATTCGCAACGTTTTTATTGTCACAATATTGTCATCATTTTTATTGCAGTCATTTTTCTTGAATGTACTGTGTCGCAAGACCAGGCATGAGGCAGCTGCCGCACCCCCCAATACCTTCCCTGCCAAATGCGCCCCATTCGATGGTAAACACGGTCAATGGCGGACTATACAGCATACGGCCTTCTGACACACTAACTCGCAAACCCAGATGTTCCCGCTCTTACAAACCAGTAAAGAGCAGAAGTTCCTCCTGCGCGGGTATTTTGCAAGATTTATTCTCTCACACTTCTTCGCAGGGAGCCTTTTTCGCATTTTAATTTAAGTTGGATGCTGGCTGAATAACAAATAGATGTTGCTGAGCGACTTTTGGCGGGGCTGGAACCGCTTTATATGGGTGAATTCCTAAATCAGTGGTGTAACATTTGACTGAAGTTGAACATTCTCTTTTCTCCTATAAACAACGATAATGATTAACCCGCGCCGTGCCGCGTCGTATTAATGCTCGGCGCCAATTTCGCCGTGCTGGGGGGGGGGGGGGGGGGGGACTGTTGGTCGCAGCTGTGCTCAGTACTAGATTCATGATGGCCGCTCTCAGCCAGTTTGGCTGTGAAATTGGCGCCCGCTCAAAGCCGAAGCGTCCGAATTCGACGAGACTTGACCTTGAAAAGTATATCTGTGTTATAAGGTATTGGTCACAAATCTCCCACGGAACCAAAGTCGAGCCATAGCCATTCTCGCTGTTTTATTCATGTTTGTATTATGAAAGAGGCTATGGTTGTTGACGATATAATTAACTGCATACATATTTAAATTTTAAAGCGCACTGACGGAATGGTGATGTTGAGTTTGCAATATTCAAAAGCAAATCATAGTCCGCAAAGAAGTGATTCTAAATAGTGATGAGGCAACTCCAATTTTACGAACGTGTGCCAATCATGAGTGGTGCAAATGTATTTTTTTATCTAATGGAGGGAGTTTCGGGAACCAAATTATGCAGGTGAAATCGGACACGCTTAATCTACCGATACACACCAAAAAAACCATATTGGCCTTCAAGGTGGCAATATCCATTTAACACAGTGATTCTCAGCGTCAAGGATATGGCTAATTCCTTTTGATGACCAACATGACTTGTTAAAAGCATTATACGGGTTTCCGTACTGCAAGGAAATGCACTCTATTGCACTTGTATTAGCTTTTTAAACACGTTTAAAACATTTACCATGGACCTCAATGCTCATTTAGCCCATTATTTCAGCAATTAACAGCCTTAGGACTTTGGCGTTTTTCGAGACTTGTATCAGATAACGAGTACTTGGTCGGCATTACTGTCCATCACTTTCTTATCTTAGAATCTGCATCAAATTCGATGGTGCAGTAATCTGTGCGGCTGAGACAAAACAGCGGTTACGAACTCAGAAGCAAGCTGCCGCAAGAGGGTTTATTTACTGTTTACTATAGCACGTTCACCAGGTCACGTGACCGTGAAGAGAAAAATACAAGATGGAGACCAATTCCGCCCCAAGACACTTCTCCCGAACCGCCACGCCCATATAAATATAAATTAATAAATCAATATAAATAATAAAAATGGAGACCACGCCCATATCAATAAGAATTAATTTAGCTTACCTTTACATGAAGGTAAACCTGAAATTGTGAAATTGTGTGAAATTGCTATGTAAACATATCGCCTTGATGTAAACTACCTTGGCATACGTGATAAATATTGCGCTCTGTGCCATCTGGATGACGATTGTAGAAGTAGTACTAAATTAAAGACGCTCTAAGCCGGGCAAGTAATGTCATGCACTTTTTTCATCAATTTTAGAGCTTTGAATTATCTTCAAGTCCTACACTGGATCACACAATTATTATTCAATTCAATTCTTACGGAACTCTTTTATTACTACATACTGTTCGTTCGGCTTTTGTGGTTTTGTAATTTTTTTTCTTGCGGCGTTTAGTGTTGAGAATTTGGTGGTGGCGTATTATTTTTTTTTGGCATGAAATTCATGAAAAATATCAAATTTTATGGGAAAAACTAGGTAACTGCTGCTGTCATTGGAAACAACAAGTTTATTTTATCATATATTGCTTATTGTAACCGGAAATATGCCATAAGTGAGGTGTTTTCATTAACATAAAAGAGATGACTGGCTCTGCCTCAGCCAGTACTGCAAATAGTACGCGGTGGCATCACCGCGCACTATGAAATGTATTTACGTGCAGAAGAGGTAATTTCCATACAAATGTGACTACCGTGTGACTTCTACCACCTTTATAAGTAAGTTTTACTATGCAACTCAATTATTCTGGGAAAAACCCGTATAATCCCTTTAACCCCTGCCCCATGGCGCAGACCCCTTGGCTTTAAGCTATGCGGTACAGCATAAGTGCAGGCGTTTACTACTAGTGCCATCTTGGGACAAGAATATACACACAAGGTAACTTTTCTTGTAAAGGCAGGACAATTTTCCTTCAAGCCCCAGTGACGTAACCCAGGGACTCGTCTAAGGAAATTTGACTGGAGGGGGGGGGGGGGGGGGATAGGGGGCTGACGTGAACCTTAATACATACATACAATTAACCCGGCATTGACCGGGGTCTCAACCGAACGCCATTGACCGTAGGCCCTTTGCGATTTTCTATCTTTTGGCGTTTTTATTGCATTTTGCTAAAAACGTGGCCTTTGTACGGCCTGTTAAAGTTTAACTGATTTTATCGTCAAACTTGTGTGTAGTGACGTCACTCAATTTGTTATATCTAAAAAAAAATATCGGAAAAATTGCTTCATTTTTGCTCAGATGTACAATTGATGTAGGAGAAGGTACCAACAGTTCAAGTTGATAGCGCTATTGAGTTTTGAGCTATCGCGAAAGTTCGTCAGGGGGGGGGGGGGCGGGGAAGGAGGGTATGGAGCAATATTTGCCCAGCCCTCCCCTCCCGACGAACTTTCGCCCTGAGCGCCGGATTTTCTCAATAACTTGAAACCAATGACAGACATCAAGTTAAACATGCGGTACCGTATGCTGCATCAATTCTACATCTTTTGTCAGAATTTCTTTGAAATTGGTTGGGTAGTTTTGGAGATAATGACGTTTTAGTGACGTCAAGTCATGCCATTTTTGGTGGAAAACCGATAAATGTTTTACATATCGTAGAAAATCGAGTTTTAAAGCAAATTACAAATAAAAAAACGTCAAAGGAAGGAAATGACATTCTCTTCAACATGGCGATCTCGAATATTCGAAATTTTGAGTCTTTAACCCTATTTGTAACAGGGGGGCGAATTTCGCCCCCCTCATGTTTTTCGCAGATATCTCCAGAACGGCTGAGAACAAGCCCATGCAATTTTGGGACTTTTCATAGAATTGAATACCGCATTTGGAATCAAAATTTTGAGTTCTTAACCTGAACAGAGGTGGTTCCAGGGTACAGTTTTGGGTGGCTTCGGAGGCGATATTTGGCGATAATACGGAAATGCGATCTTCACGGTTTCTTCCTAACTGCCTCAAGTATGAAGGAGTTACATCGGTTTACGGTGATTGCAACAAGTGTAAATTAGTTGATGTTAATGAAATCTCATAAAAATTGCATGGCAGAGGCGGTTTCAGGGGCTTGAAAAGGGGGGGGGGTCCAGGAAGTATTCAATGCTTGGCGGGAAGCAAATAGAGCAATGTAAGGGACATTTATAGTTATCAAGATGTAAAAGATAGCTTCTGATTCCATTAGTCGCATAATTTATTACATATAGAGTTTCAGGGGCGTGTTCAGGCACATGAAAAGGGGGTGACTGGCATGGTGATGACGATATGCCAGCGATAACGGCGCAATAGACGGTTAGCTTATAATGATATGTGCACATATAAGGCCAGAAAAGGGAATAAAGTCATTTTTTTGCAGAGACGCGCTCAGGAATGGAAGAAAGGGGGTTATATTATTGCAAGGAAACTAAGAGGCATGGGCGTACAATGACATAACATACTGCAGTTTTCGGATGAAACACGCACCACAGGCTACTCTACGAACGATTATAAGCTAATAGGTGAGTCCAGGTAGGGTAAAAGGGGGGTAAGCAATGTTAATTGAAGTTGTAAGTGAAATAGTCACTGTTGACTAGTTAGTATCATAATAGCGGATAATATACTTATCAAAAGGTCTTGCGCCGCCCCAGTTTGGATCCTGGATACGCCTATGATGAAGTACAACATGCAAAAAGGAACTATCTACGATCAGTAACATATGTATAGTGCTGGGTAGCAACTTGTCTGCGGTTAATATTGTTTTCCAATTTTACCTCCCTTTTTCACTAACCTGGTATCGCCTATGGCAAAAATATGATTTTTTAACTGTTTTGTCTAATGTCACAATCACATACCATTGCATTTATTCAAAAAAACACATAAAAAATGGTTTTATTACGCATTTACTTCACCCCATATTGAGTGACCTGCACACGCCTATGATTTTTGAATTTTGAAACGCCACCGTCATATATCAATTTCCAATTCAATCTTTATCGATTCGTATTAGTTGTGTTCAAATCGGTCGATAAACATGAAAGCTATGTTGGATCAAAAATACCACTAAAATTTGTAGTTTTTGCCCCCTGTTGCCCCCTATCAAAAATTTAAGTTTTGTATGATTATTTAGAAATGCAGATCGTGTTGAGGGGAACCAAACACCGTTTCATTTGTGAAAATCGGACGGGTAGATCTCGAGATCTCCGGGGGGGGGGGGGGAAATTCGCCCCCTGTTACAAATAGGGGGTAGCCAGGAGCCTGTTACAAATAGGGTTAACCCGCGCGGCGCTGGGGTCTCCAGCCGAACACGCGGTGCTGGGGGTAAATACCCCCACGTATCTTCCGAACCAATGACTGCAGCGAGACGCGCAAGGCGGCTATCGAAAGCTCTCAATGAGTAGAATCTAACGCATACCCGAAATTAATAAAATAAGGTCAGGTCAGGTCACGGTCAGGTCACGGTCAGGTCAAAGGTTAAAATCGAGTTATTTGAGTTGATGGGTCATACTTTCCATTAAAAGCCTTATATTACGACTATTATCGCAAAAATGCTTTCAAAGGTATGATACATCTACCAAATTACCGAAAGTGAAATTGTAAGCAAAGGTTTCATCATTTTCATCAAACAAGGTCAAGGTCAGGTTACAAAAGGTCACTATTGGCCGGAGGTCTACTAAAGTCATGCCACACATGTTGTATGGGTTGTTTTACACGTAAAATTCGACAGCAGTAGCCATTTTAAGACCCTGACCCCATATAATGTCCCTCAGGTCAAAAGTCAGGTCGCAGCAGGTCAAAATTTGAAATTGATTAATCTAAATAAAAAGGCATGATTCTAGACTAGTTTTGTCTCAGAAATCCAATCATGGCATTTATTTGTCTGTATCTGGTCAGTAAAAGCTAAAGAACGCAACGTAAAAAATGACGTCATGAGTTACTTATACTTAGGGAGCCATAAGTAAGTAAAAAATACAGATTTTGCATTGAAATTTGATTTGGGTATCGTTCATTCTTGGTTCTCTAATATCTATTCCGTTTTTTAATATATTTGAGGGAAAAAAAGAACAAATGTGTGAGAAAAATTCCGATTTTTTTAAATTTTATTTTGGGGGGTTAAGGGTCATTTTGAAAGTTGTCTTGAAATTTGGCTATACGGGGTATTTCGAGCTAAAAAGAAACGAATATGGCATTTGTTTGGACGATAGATGGATATCCGTCGAAGAGTTTCCAGTTTCGTGCCCCGATCGGGGCACGAAACAGCCGAACAGCGTCTTCTAAAAGGGCCCCTTTTAGAAGAAGCTGTTTCGTGCCCAGATCTACTACCACGACACTACATCCTGTGTCGAAATTACTTAGCGAGCGAGGTAATTCTGTCTTTACAACCCGTTTTTCAATCTGCTCTACAAATCTGCTATCTCAGTTCAAAACCCCACGTTACAGGTGAACTATTCCCAGCAGCTTGGCCTCCAGACTATCTATATTTGCCTTCATTTCATCAACTGAAACGCTACCTTTTTGGCGGCTCAAGACAACAAAAGCGTCAGGCATGCATTGTGGACTGCTGGCGCCGGTCGCGCTGCCCCCCCCCCCCCACACATACCCAGTGGACGAATTTGAGCTCGACTGGGGGTCTGGATCTGTGACGGGGGGGGGGGGATTTGGCCCCAGTTAACATGTTATCATATTATATATTTGAACACTTTCAGAGTACTGTTTTTTTCTGTGCTCATGTAACAATAGGTAAAACACTGATCAAGACAAGATTGACCAGGATATACAGTGCATATAACGCGCAACACAGGTACACGATATGTTGACAATTCCACCGAAGAAAGCAGACAACATTCTTAGACCCATTCATCACTCTTGAATTTCGTATCTCATTTGGTGTTGTCTGTACTCAGGTATCATGTCATTCCAATTTTTAAGAGCTCTGTAAGAGAAAGACCTTCGTTTAAGCTCCGTTCGCACCTGCGGGAGCTGAAAAAGGGGAGCTGTAGATGAGCGTGTCGAACGGTTTGTCGCCTCACTTCGAAAAGAGAGCAGGTCAATCAGCGCAGGTGGTGCATACTCCCTGCATGACCAATAGTTGATTTATCAGGGTAATGTCAGAATCAACGATCACGATGCCAATGGTCGGCCATCCGAGCTCAACCAGTCTTGTGGAAATATGGTCGCTCTTTTTCAAGTTTGAAATAATTATCGTTGAAAAATGAACGACGTTTTGCTTGCAGTCTCCACTTCTGAATGGAACACGCGCCACCCCAAACACAGGCGCAATACCTGATGAGAGAGAACACTAATGCTTCAATCAGGAACACCCTTAGTTCACGCGGTAGCTTATTTCGTAATTTGCAAATGCCTACGAGCACCTGATAGCAGCGCTGAACGGTCAATGGTATGTGGTGTTCCCAGGTAAGGGCGGGATCAAGCATCAAGCGCTCTTTTTCAAGTTTGAAATAATTATCGTTGCAAAATGAACGACGTTTTGCTTGCAGTCTCCACTTCTGAATGGAACACGCGCCACCCCAAACACAGGCGCAATACCTGATGAGAGGGAACACTAATGCTTCAATCAGGAACACCCTTAGTTCACGCGGTAGCTTATTTCGTAATTTGCAAATGCCTACGAGCACCTGATAGCAGCGCTGAACGGTCAATGGTATGTGGTGTTCCCAGGTAAGGGCGGGATCAAGCATCAAGCGCTCTTTTTCAAGTTTGAAATAATTATCGTTGCAAAATGAACGACGTTTTGCTTGCAGTCTCCACTTCTGAATGGAACACGCGCCACCCCAAACACAGGCGCAATACCTGATGAGAGAGAACACTAATGCTTCAATCAGGAACACCCTTAGTTCACGCGGTAGCTTATTTCGTAATTTGCAAATGCCTACGAGCACCTGAGAGCAGCGCTGAACGATCAATGGTATGTGGTGTTCCCAGGTAAGGGCGGGATCAAGCACGACTCCCAGCTTTAGAAGTAGCTACAAGGGTATGGCCACCTAAACGGACGCTTATTTCGCTGATTATCCCACGTCTTGTTTTAAACACTACAAATTCTGTCTTTGATAGGTTGATTTTCAGACCATTTTGAGTAAACCAGGTCAAAGCGGTCGCTAAGGTACGTTCAATTCCGATTTTAAAGGGATTATACGAGTTTCTGTCCTGAAAGTAAATGCACTCTTTTGCAGTTGTATGAGCTTTAAACACGTTTAAGACATATAACAGGGACCTCAATGCTCATCTAGTCCACTATTTCAGCAGTTATCAGCGTTAAAACTTGGGCGTTTTTCGAGACTAGTATCAGATAACGAGTACTTGATTGACACTACTGTCTACCACTTTTATCTTAAGATCAATTTTAGAGTTTTGAATTATCTGAAAGTCCTACACTGGATCACAACATTATTATGCAATTCAAAACTGACGGGACTTTGTATTACTACACACTGTTCGTTGAGGTTTTGTGTTTTTGTGGTTTTATTTTCTCTGGCCTTTAGCGTTGAGAATTTGGTGGTGGCGTATTAATTTTTTGGCATGAAAATTCATGAAAAATATAGAATTTTATGGGAAAACTAGGTAACTGCTGCTGTCGTTGGAACAAAACAAGTTTACTTTCAAATATTTTTTATTTTACCGAAAATATGCCATAAGTGAGGTGTTTTTATTAGCATAAAAGAGATGACTGGCTCTGCCTCAGCCGGTCCTGCAGAAAATACGCGGTGGCATCACCGCCCACTTTGGAATATCCTTACGTGCAGAAGAGATCATTTCCAGAAAAATGTGGCTACCGTGGGACTTCTACCACCTTTATAAGTACGTTTTACTATGTAACTCAATTATTCTGGGAAAACCCGTATAATCCCTTTAAGCAAATTTACGTTGCATAGTTCGTCTGAGTCGATGAACTGCGTATCATCTGCATACATGATGACCTTACTGTCTGAAATATGTGAGGCGAAATAATTGGTGAAAATTAGGAAAAGAACCGGTCCAGTTAGACGAGTGTTAGACGAGTCCCTGACGTAGCCGCATTCTTCCTCTGTCTGGTAGCATTTATCAGGGGCGTCGCCGATAGTTTTTGAGTGGGGTGTCGGCTGACATGACGCAACATTTACCCCCCTTTTTTGCTTGTATTTTATTCACACATCCACATTAAAAATGCCTTTTCAGCATTTTTAATGTGGATTTCATGCTATAGTAGGTACTTGTTATTTACGCCACCCAGCGGCACGATGTTTTTACCGGTTTGACTGATAAAACCCAGAAATATAGGCGGTGGGCGAGGATAAGAAGCAAAAAATGTTATTCATTCAATTCAGCGTTACGACGAAACGAAGACGATGACGATGGCTTCGTTATGACGATGGCCACCGATGTGACGCAGCGAAGTGGCATGCAAATTTTAATTTTAGGTCGCGGAAAACGAAATTGTAATATTGGAACCAGACCGTGAGTGGAGCCAAGCCTCAGGTAACCACTTTTCTTGGTTGCACATCTCGGCATGATGAACAATATTGAAATGAGGGTAGTTTTTCATATACATTAGCCTCGGATAGTAAATCGCGATGACCGGTGGCAGTCAGCGCACAATAGTACATATAATAATAATAACGGTATACACATACATATGTACCGAGCTGTAACAAACAACTGGTAACAGTGCAAATGGTTTGAAAGCAGCAAGAGGCAGAACGACGGGGTTGGGGTTGGGGGGGGGGGGATGTTTCGTGATTTTTTTTTAGTAGGTGAGCAAATATATGCAGATCTCCATGGTTAATTCTTCGCCGCTACACACGGACGTATCACGTAAGGCACGCGGCACGTAAGGCTTTCGATTTGACTCTTCATTCTGCCGATTGACAAGAATTGTGCGACTGCATGTTAAGAATAGGACCCAGAGCCTACACATAAAATCATTAGGTATATGCGAAGAACACGGCTAGAAAAATACATCGAAATATAATCTCCTATTTGTAATCCAAGTCTGGACGGCTCGCGGATCTCCTTGCAGCAATATGTAACTATTACATAAGTTAATTAGGTATATGCGACGAACACGGCTAAGACAAATGCATCGAAAAAAATGCATCGTCCTATTTGTAATCCAAGTCTGGACGGCCCGCCGATCTCCTTGCAGCAATATGTAACTATTACATAAGTTAATGATATCGGCCGTTAAAAGGAGATTTAAAAAGAAGATATTAAACCATTAGAAAAAGATCCACATTCAAAATATCCCGAAACATTGTAATCACGGGCACCAGGGGCGTCGACACGCGAACAAAACTGTTGCGACTTTTTGCTCGAGGGGAGGGGGTGGGGTGTGGGTGGGGGGGGGGGGGGGGGGGCGGCACCTAGCATGGGGGCGGCACCTGGGAAGGGGCGGCACCTGACAAGGGGTGCATACACGTTCAAATTTGTATCTTTCCAGCTTTTTGTCAAGCGAAATTTCGATACCCTACCTGACCGTAAACAGCCGATCGTATCTTATCTTTTCTTCGTTAACATTTCGGTACGTAGGGTTTTCGTGACCGTAAGTTTAAGTAGCCCGTCCAGCTCCAACTCCAAAGTAGGTATAACAAATCTTTTTGGGCATTCGTCCATTAAATTAGGTGCATTGTCGTCACTGCCGCTGAATGAAGGTCATCCTGGCGATATGTTAAGTCAAGCGCTGAAGGGAGTCAACTACATCATGTCAATTGCCAGATACATTTTTGAGGTTTTCAGCTGAACGCTCTGCCAACTGGGCTCATGAGTGGTCTGTGACGGGCTGTTCTGCAAACATTATTACGGTTTTAGAGCAGCCGTTCGCCGTTGTATCTATTTATAACAAATTATTTGCCTGTTGGATTGCATCTCGGTACAGTTTTTCCTAGAAATTCGTGCTTAAAATGCATGTCAATCTTATATTGTCACTTATACATCACTGCCACGCCGAACTACCGCCGTCTGACATGTGAGTGAATCCTCTCCGAATACATAAACGAACGCTGATCCTTGAGTAAAACCGTTCCAGGACTCTTCGGAACATTTCATCCTAGTGCTTTTTAGCCATCGCCGAACACTCTCCTCCGAATATCGTCCTCTGCCACGAACGCCTTCACCACCCTCTCCACGTTGACCTGGTCCAGCAGCGACTGATGGATGTGGCAGACAAGGAGATCTGCTTGAGACGCACGGCTCGTCAAACGCTGTGTTCTCGGCGCTGTCGGGAGCCGGCAGCATGACATCGTTCTCGTCACCGGCCATGGTGGACTCTCGGGTAGGCACGGACGAGGAGCCAGGAACGGGGTCGGCCAGACGTCTGGAAAGGAACCCAAAGGCACTTATTCGCTATCTGAAATGGGGCTCTTTTAACCCTTGCCCCGCTGGGGTATTCAGCCGAACACGCCCCGCTGGGGGGGGGGGGGGGCAGATTCTGCCCCCCCTTGCCTAACTCCCGAACCAATGGCCGAAGCGAGACGCGCGAGGCGGCGATCGAAAGCTCTCAATGAGACGATTCTAAAGCACGCTTATTTTTGTTAAGAGGTGAAGGTGAAAGGTTAATGTCAGGTCAAAGATAAAAATCACATGCTTTCGGATTATTGCTTGCAGAGAGAAGCGCGCCCAAACTCAACCAAAACACTTCCAATTAAGAGGGGAAGGTACTGCTGGAGTATAAGTCTCATACTAAGTACAGGTCAAGGTCAATGTCAGGTCATGAAAGGTCACCACATGAAAAGTCATATGAAAACCGGTTGACACATGTGTCATTTCACACGTATAATTCATTGTTAACAATCATTTTTACAGTTGACCTCAAGGTCAGGTCAATATTAGGTCAAAAAGGTCAAATTTTTTAATCCAAAATTTGCAATAAAAGACACATGTTGCTGGTCCAGTTTGGTCCCATGATGCCAATGATGCATTTTTTTTCGTAGGATGTCTAAAAATGCCCTAAACACGCGATTAAGAAACATGGCATCATATTATACACTTATTACAGCCATTTGAGGGTCAAATATAGAGATATTGATTTGAAATTTTGCATGGTCAGTACTGACAGGTGGTTTCTTACATATATTCTTTTTTAAGTTTTTTTAGAACCATTAAAAACAAAATATACAGTATTTTTCAATTTTGGGGGTCAAAAACCAAAAATTTGGAAAAGCCGAGATTGCCATTTGGTAGAGAATGTCATTTACATTTTTTTCGGTTTTTGTTTGCTATTTGCTTCAAAACTCGATGTTTTATGATCGATCAAACATTCGTCGATTTTTGACCAAAAATGGCGTGACATAACGTCACTTAAACATCATTTTCTCAAAAACTTTTGGCCCATTTTGTCGAAAGTTTTCAGAAAGACGTCAAATTGATGCCAGATAAGGTGCTGAAAGTGTCGCGTCGATATCGTTGTTGTTGTTAAAATAACTTCGTTGTTTCGAAGTTATTGAGAAAACCTGGGAGGTGTGGGGGGGGGGGGCAGATTCTGCCTCTCCCCCCAGCGGGGCGAGATTTAAGGCTTAGGACCTTTTCTGACAAATTTGCCCCTCCAAACGAAAATCGGTGGCGTCGGGCCTGCCAAGTACCATCAAAACCATTATAGATTGGAATACTTATCTCCCTGGATTTGATCCACTTCCCTCCCCATACCGAAGTTTAGGATTTCACCTACATCCTCAGCGAAGTTGGAAGGATTTAACCCAGCCTTTCGAACTGAATACAAAACTGCACGCCTGACCAGGAATTGTTTCATTAAAAACACTATCAAATCTTAACTTGTCCGAAAAAAACTCACCCCATGAACTGGCTACTGATCTCATCCCCCGGGCTGCAGCCGTCAAATCTCGCCCTTTCTTCTCCGCTCTGAAGCACGCACCCGACTTCTTCTCTCTTTTGGTCTTCGGCATTTTCAGGCAGAATATCGACCCAAAATAACTCCTTTGACCACCTTACTTCATTGTTACCATTCACATGTCACGCAACACAGGACCGAGGACGTGCAAATCCCCTGTGGCCGTGCCGTGCCAACGGCTACCATAAGTATAACAATATAGCATCACGAAACAACTACAAAGAAGCGTTGCGTTTTGTTTGCCGCAATATGATTAAAAACTGCTTCCCCAAACAATGGTAGCGCTGCCGACAATTGTTTTGAAGTTAACCCCCCGTAATTTATAATATGTTATTGAGAACTGATTGCAGTTAAAAGGAAACAGCTGTTAGCTTCTTCATTCATTTTCAAGTCTTATGACTTATTACATCGAGTTGTTTAAGAACTACTTAAGCCTAAGTCTACACCAAAAAGACATATCGATGGGCCATGGCCGCCATGATACGGCATCACCTTATCAGGATTTAGGGACGGCAGATATTCGTTGCGGCACTTGGCTGAGTGGCGGCACCTGGCTGAAGGCGCCATACCAGGCTGAAGGGGTGGCATCTATCTGAGGGGCGGCACCTGGCTGAAAGGGCAGCACCTGGCTGAGGTTTGGCACCTGACTGAGGGGCAGCACCTGGCTGAAGGGGCAGCACCTGCCTGAAAGGGCGGCACCTTGCTGAAGGGGAGGCACCTAGCTGAGGGGCGGCACCTGGCTGAAGGGGCGGCACCTTTCTGAAGGGGCGGCACCTGGCTGAAGTGGCGGCACCTAGCTGAAGAGGCAGCATCTTCTGAGGGGTGGTACCTAGCTGAAGAGGCAGCATCTTTCTGAGGGGGCGGCACCTGGCTGAAGGGTCGGCACCCGGTTGAGGGGGCGGAATCTTTTGAGGGGCAACACCTGGATCAAGGGCGGCGTCTTTCTGAGGGGCGGCACCTGGATGAAGGGGCGGCACCTAGATGAAGGGGCGGCATTTTTCTGAAGGGACGGCACCTTTCTGAAAGGGTGGCACCCGGCTGAAGGGGCAACATCTTCTGAGGGGCGGTACCTGCTGAAGGGGCGGCACCTGACTGAAGGGACGGCACCCGGTTGAGGGGCGCCATATTTTCAAGTGGCAACACCTGTCTGAAGGGCGGCATCTTTCTGAGGGGCGGCACCTGGCTGAAGGGGCGTCACCTGGCTAAAGGGGCGGCATCTTTTGAGGGACGGCACCTGACTTGGGTGGCGTCCGATCAGTGGCGGCACCTGGGATGGGACAGCGCCTCGTCGAGGGCGGCACCTAGAAGGTGGCGGTACATTAGAACGTCCAAAAAGGTGGTGCGACTAGTCTGAATGGTCTGTTAGGCGTCGACGCCCCTGACGGGCACGGCGCCGTCACAAAGGTCCTTTGCTGCTGCCGCGTTGACGCCGCATCTAATTTCTCCGGAACGGAAGCGCCCGGCGAAAACCGCCAAAGATCTGGGCGAAACACGTATTTGGGCTGTGAGGCCTCACAGCCCAAATTTTCACAATGCTAAATTTCAATGTCTGGGCTGATTTTCGCCTATCGATACCAACATACATCTTGGAATAACATGAACATGAGACGCGTTTTAACTGTTTATAAAATTATTTTGTCAATTAAATATTTCATTTATTATAATCCTACTAAAATTATTGAACATTTAGGGAAAATAAAATTATACTTTGTATGTTTGGCTAATTTAGGTAAGGCACTGACTCATCTGCCTCAATGGAAGAACCGCCGCCACTGCCGTTTACCATTCGCGGACGAGCCAAAGACAGTTGATCCGATTGACGTGTCTCGCGCTCACGTACCTCCCGATTAAACTTAAAGGGAATGTTTCACCTTTCTGAAAGTTGTCAAATATACGCTAGTTGTAGTCGAAAATATGAAGTAAGTGCTGCTAAAAACGATGGTGATATTTTTCTCTCTCGAAAAGTCTTAACTTTATGCAAATTAAGGTTTTTAATTTGGGATGATGATGTCATTATTGAGCTATAGACCACCGCTGATTGGCTGACAAAGTGGGATTGGATGAAAAAGTGTCTGTCAGCCAATCAGCGGCGGCACTAGCCTAGACCCCATTTTGAAAATGGGAAATTAAATTGCTTAAAAACAGCTAAGTTTTTGGGAAAATGACCTTAGTATTTTCGACATTTCAATATCGGCCAAAGATAATGGCTATCTCAGTTCAAAATACAAAGGTGAAACATTCATTCCCTTTAAACTGCGAGGGGGTACGACGAACCAACAATGCCTCGAAACCTGCTAAAAAGACACCGAAACTCCGTCCAGGGCCGCTGCAACTAGGCACGTATCAGTAGCTGCACATACCGCACCGGCGTCATGACGTCACTTGATGGCCAGGTATCCTCCGTCCCGGAGATGCCGGAAAAAATGAATATTTGAGCGGCATGTCTGTTCGCGGGTGTTCCAAAGTGTTCCAAAGTGTTCCAAAGTGTTCCAAAGTGTTCCAAAGTGTTTCAAAGTGTTCCAAAGTGTTCCAAAGTGTTCCAAAGTGTTCCAAAGTGTTCCAAAGTGTTCCAAAGTGTTCCAAAGTGTTCCAAAGTGTTCCAAAGTGTTCCAAAGTGTTCCAAAGTGTTCCAAAGTGTTCCAAAGTGTTCCAAAGTGTTCCAAAGTGTTCCAAAGTGTTCCAAAGTGTTCCAAAGTGTTCCAAAGTGTTCCAAAGTGTTCCAAAGTGTTCCAAAGTGTTCCAAAGTGTTCCAAAGTGTTCCAAAGTGTTCCAAAGTGTTCCAAAGTGTTCCAAAGTGTTCCAAAGTGTTCCAAAGTGTTCCAAAGTGTTCCAAAGTGTTCCAAAGTGTTCCAAAGTGTTCCAAAGTGTTCCAAAGTGTTCCAAAGTGTTCCAAAGTGTTCCAAAGTGTTCCAAAGTGTTCCAAAGTGTTCCAAAGTGTTCCAAAGTGTTCCAAAGTGTTCCAAAGTGTTCCAAAGTGTTCCAAAGTGAATCATTTGTCTTTGTGAGCTCCATCCCGCAGATCCTGGAGAAATATTGATATTTGAGCGGCGTTTGTATTACCACGCTGAATAATCGCAGCCAACAATCTGTGTGTAATTCACGTGCCTTTATGCATTGGGAACCTCCATTCCGGAGAAATTTGTTAAATTACAAGTGCGGTAAATTGCTTTAGCTATGTGTCGGAGATGGGTTGAAGATGAATTTTTGCGATTTGACAGCGAAGCGAGCGCCGAAGGCGCGAGATGACGCACGTGCTAAATCGATTAGCGAGTGCCGAAGGTGCAAGACGTTACATAACTAAAAAGTTAAATAAGTCCGAGCCCGCAAGCCCCGCAATCCCCGCAAGCCCCGCAATCCCCGCAAGCCCCGCAATCCCCGCAAGCCTCGCAAGCCCGGCAAGCCCAGCAAGTCCAGCAAGTCCCGCAAGCCCCTCAAGCCCAGCAAGCCCCGCAAACCCAGCAATTCCAGCAAGTCCAGCAAGTCCAACAAGTCCAACAAGTCAAAACAGTCCTTTATACAAATCTCCATCCATCTATCGGGATTGCGAATCTATGGGATTGCGACGCGGAGCGAGCACAAGACGCTAGTCTATATTACTATTTGATAAGCGTCTGTCTGTCTGTCTGTCTGTCTGTCTATCTATCTGTATGTCTGTCTGTCTATCTGTCTGTCTATCTGTCTGTCTATCTGTCTGTCTATCTGTCTGTCTATCTGTCTGTCTATCTGTCTGTCTATCTGTCTGTCTGTCTGTCTGTCTGTCTGTCTATCTGTCTGTCTATCTGTCTGTCTATCTGTCTGTCTATCTGTCTGTCTATCTGTCTGTCTACCTGTCTGTCTATCTGTCTGTCTATCTGTCTGTCTATCTGTCTGTCTATCTGTCTGTCTATCTGTCTGTCTATCTGTCTATCTATCTGTCTGTCTATCTGTCTGTCTATCTGTCTGTCTATCTGTCTGTCTATCTGTCTGTCTATCTGTCTGTCTATCTGTCTGTCTATCTGTCTGTCTATCTGTCTGTCTATCTGTCTGTCTATCTGTCTGTCTATCTGTCTGTCTATCTGTCTGTCTATCTGTCTGTCTATCTGTCTGTCTATCTGTCTGTCTATCTGTCTGTCTATCTGTCTGTCTATCTGTCTGTCTATCTGTCTGTCTATCTGTCTGTCTATCTGTCTGTCTATCTGTCTGTCTATCTGTCTGTATATCTGTCTGTCTATATGTCTGTCTATCTGTCTGTCTGTCTGTCTATCTGTCTGTCTATCTGCCTGTCTATCTGTCTGTCCATCTGTCTGTCTATCTGTCTGTCTATCTGTCTGTCTATCTGTCTGTCTATCTGTCTGTCTATCTGTCTGTCTATCTGTCTGTATATTTGTCTGTCTGTCTGTCTATCTGTCTGTCTATCTGTCTGTCTATCTGTCTGTCTATCTGTCTGTCTATCTGTCTGTCTATCTGTCTGTCTGTCTATCTGTCTGTCTATCTGTCTGTCTATCTGTCTGTCTATCTGTCTGTCTATCTGTCTGTCTATCTGTCTGTCTATCTGTCTGTCTATCTGTCTGTCTATCTGTCTGTCTATCTGTCTGTCTGTCTATCTGTCTGTCTATCTGTCTGTCTATCTGTCTGGCAATACACAGGCGCGCTGTGCAGTGTACAATGTGTATGGAGCAATACACAGGCGCGCTGTGCAGTGTGAAATGTGTATGGAGCAATACACAGGCGCGCTGTGCAGTGTGAAATGTGTATGGAGCAATACACAGGCGCGCTGTGCAGTGTACAATGTGTATGGAGCAATACACAGGCGCGCTGTGCAGAGTGAAATGTGTATGGAGCAATACACAGGCGCGCTGTGCAGTGTGCAATGTATATGGAGCAATACACAGGCGCGCTGTGCAGTGTGAAATGTGTATGGAGCAATACACAGGCGCGCTGTGCAGTGTACAATGTGTATGGAGCAATACACAGGCGCGCTGTGCAGAGTGAAATGTGTATGGAGCAATACACAGGCGCGCTGTACAGAGTGCATGCACAATCATGCATACACAATAGCATGCAGGACCTGGACCTGGGCAGGATATCAGGACAAATACATACGTTCACTAGAAATATGGAGTCCCCAGTATGCCAAAGGAAGTAGGACAGTGTGCACTGGCCTGGCGACGTCGCCTCAGTTTTTGTTTTCCGAGCTGAAATGCCTTACCGTTCTCGCCCTCTCAGATGTCGGACCTCGTCCGAGAGATCCCAACTCAACTGAGACAGACATGATTCCAGTCTGATGTGCTTCCTGTCTCGTGCTGTAGCCCTATCCAATGAAGTGCAGGTCTGTAGCGTATGCAGGTCGTGTGCGATATGTGATACGAATCGATGTCCCAGTCAGCATGCGGGGCATGCGATTTTGTCGTCTCTCTGAGTCATCGATGAGCACGGCTGTGTCGTGACGACACAAAACTCCTTAGAGCCTCTGAGAAGCCCTGGATCCCCAACACAATAGGAAGTGGAAGGCGACTGTATTGCTCGTCGGAGTCATGCAGCTGCCAGGGACGTGTGTCGCTGTCACAAATAGAAAAAGAAGCATTCAGATCGAAACCTTATGACGTGTTTGATTCCGAAATTACAATTAGTTTGATAACATTGAATGATCTCTGGTCTGCCTGACATTATTAATCAGATACGTACATGCAGGTGCGCGGTTCGCTGTAAAAACTAATTAGAGCAAACATCCGAGTGGAAACTAATTGAGCCGCTGGGGAATTACTGGAAATGACATACATTGCGTGTGGTGGATCCAAATTTAGCACTAAAAATAGACATCGACATATCAACATTTTGATTCATTTATTTGAAAAGTTGTCGCCCTTTCAGCATCTGAATTAACGTGTTCTGGTTTTATGAATCCTTGACAAGTTCAACAGACGAT
>JAXIVJ010015758.1:0-12500 GCA_036785665.1 Chirona hameri
GTTACTTGCAGACTGGTTCGTTTTCGGAGAACCCTATTGCGCGCATTGCATTCCAGTTACCGGTTTTTCTTCAGATTGTTTTCTCAGTTGTGTGATGTGCATATGATTGTCAATGTCGTTGCTCATAGCGATACAACCGAAACAAATAATGCTCATCAGTCATCACTTTTCGTGTCTGCGTGGTATTACCATTTTTTGCCCTTCCATCCCAATGCAATGTTTACTGTTACAATTTATCGGTTATCATCTGCTTCGATTTCATTTGGCAGCGTTTTTCGATCATCGTCTTTTGCGGCCGTGGAACCTGTTGTCTGTCGCAGAAATTACAAACTTAGCTAGCCTTACGTCCGGGCCTGAATGGGGGCATCAGAGCGGGCCGGCTTGGTGCTCTCAATCTCACCAACGAGTGCGGTTAGCGCCCGGTTTATTTGCTTACACTGTATTGCCATTATTCCCTTGCTGGACCATCCGTCGCGTTCTCCGGTACATCCCGTTTCACACCTCCGTTTGTGGCGAGCACGTATGCCAGTCCCGTTGTGGTTCTGTCGCCCAGTTTCCAGTCCATCATTTCGAAGCATGTTGCCACGACTTCATGACGCCGCGTTCGCTGTTACGAGGGCCAGTGAGGTGTCTCTTTTTCTGGTATGTTCCACAAATGCTGCTCCATTTCCATCTCACCTCCCAGTGTATTTCTTATAGTCCCAGCTTCGGCGCTACCCCCACCCCCATCCCCCCTCAGTATTTCCGATATTCATGGTTTTTTTTCTCGTAGGAAGGGTGACGTATATACTCCGTATGGTGAGCCACCATCTCCTGCAGAGGAGGAAGTCGTTCCTGCTATGGAACGAGGTCTTTAAATGGTGTGATTTGTTGCTCACGACGAATCTAGGGCATTTCTGTCGCATGATGAAAACTCCCCGGTAATTTGCCAAGGCGCATTCAAGGTATACGAATGTCCTGTGGACAGAATGGGGTTCAATGAACGAAATGAAGAAGCAACTGATTGTAATTATCTATTACAATCCGGTCACTGCTGTTTCTGTAATATTTGAATGAATACAGATTAATATATCTCCGTCAACATTCACGACATTCGAGAAAACACAAATAATATTATTTGGACGCTGCATTCCATGAGAAACAATTTGATCAGATATTTGTCACTGCTTCTTACCTGATCACAGGTAGAATCTGGCGAAAGTCACCGCCGAGCACGAGGACTTTGCCGCCGAACGGTGCGTCACTCCCGGTGATGTCACGCAGGGTCCGGTCAAACGCCTCCAGGTGGTCGCGGTGGGCCATGGGCTCTTCATCCCACACGATGAGCGCCGTCCGCCGGACGAGGTCCGCCAGTGGGCTCTGCGCACTGATGGCACAGGTCGATGTGCCGTCCACCAGCAGAGGCGCCTTGAAACGCGAGTGGTAAGTGCGCCCGCCCGCCAGCAGCGTGGCGGCGATCCCGCTGTAGGCCACAGCGAGCGCCACCAGACCCTGGGAGCGGACTGCTGCCAGCTGCGTGTTGAAGACGTACGTCTTCCCCGTGCCTCCAGCCGCGTCGACAAACACGGCCAGCGGTCGCCGCTCGTCCACAGCCGTCAGCACCAGGTCAAAGACGTGGCGCTGAGACGGCAGCAGGGTGGGCAGCTGCACGGCCACCTGGTCCCGGAGCTCGCCACGTCATAGTCCAGTTCCTCCTTGATAAGCCGCGGAAGCCGGCGCAGCTCGGCGGCCTGCTCCAGCTCGGCTGCACGCGCCCGCTGCTCCGGCGTCACCTCGGGCAGGCCGAAGTCACCCAACTCCTTGCCGGGCTGCTGAATCTGCTGATCAAGCTGGATGAGCACCAGAGCTGCGTACAGGTCGACCGGCACACCAGGATGGCGACGGGCGTTGTCCTCCGACATCACATCCAGGTGGCGCCAGAACAGCTGCGGTGGGTCTGCATGTGCTTAGAACAGCAGCAGTGTGCAGAACAGCCGACGGAGCTAGGCGGGCATCTGGGCGTGCGCGGCGTCATGCATCGTCACCTGTCACTCTCGGTCATCCTGGAGGAGGCCGCGGAGGCAGAAGGCCTCCCAGTAGGTGGCGCAGACCGCACCCCGACGGTGCGCAGCGCCCCGAAGGTGGTCGCTCCTCGGACGTCGTGGAGCAGGACACGCAGGTAGAATACCTCGCCCTGGCGCGGCGAGAGGCTCACCACGCGACCGATCGCCTCCGTGGCCTTTTGCTGCCGCCTCTTCCGCCACACCTTCTGGCTGGCCTGCCAGGTGTACCGTGTATGGAAGTCGGGGTACAGCAGCTGGAGGCAGTCGGGGTCCTCGACAGCCGACTCCAGGTTGTACTGGAGCCAGGCGAAGAGGTGGGTGCGTCGGGCGGCCTGGACGGCCTGCCTCTCCTGTCCCGGCTCGAAGAACACCAGCTGCTGGTCCGACAGGTGCACCTGGAGGGCGACCACGTTCGGCTGCCGCTGACTCATCGGGACGTCGAACAGCCGCCAGCAGACCTCGCTGGCGCCGATCGAGCGCAGGTCCTGGTAGTCGGCGATCTCGTTGGCGCCGCCGATAAGGTCGTCGGCGCGCACCATCTGGCGGTCCGGGCCCTTGTAAATATACCCAAATAGGTATTTTACACTCTGTACCGAGCAACAGACTTCGACGTTGACGTGCGCTGCGTACCGCAGCGACAGGATTTTACAACATTTTAATTTTACGAGACACTAAAACACCTGATTCATGATTGCAATTGGTCTGCCGTGTTCTCGTGCTTGGGCATCCTATGGACACCGAAGACTTTTACGATCAGCCGCATGCAGCGGGAGCCTATCCATGCGCACAATGGGACTCAGCTCAAATACCATCAGCCAGAATTGTCGGCGGTTTGATGGTAGCGCGCCGCTAACACACATCTCGTGGACGTCTCGCCGTACGTCAACCAAGACTTAACACAGACATGTTGACACTTTTTAATTTTGATGCAAAGGTTAACGACCATAACCGAACCTTAAAAACACGAGCCATGCTTATGGCTCGTGTTTCTTAGACGAAAATATTTGATAGCAAACAATAGTTGCAAATGGCAGGATCAAACGTGTGCGGAATACCTGTTAAAATGATACAGCTTCGCTGTAAAACAGACGCAGACAAGTCCATACAAAAGGAGACACTGGTAATCTTGTGACCGCACATGGATGAAACCTTGGGTATGACGACGGCCGGAGCAACCACATGCCGAAACGTTATGTAAGTACTAATACACCGAACACCACAGTCCAAATATACATTGTAACAATCGGTACTCACAACTCTCATCGTCTTCATACGTCTCCGCTATCAGGAGTTGCAGGTCGTCGATTGTCGATTGATGCATGATCGTCGATTCTTTTTCATTGGAAGAAATGTTGGAGACCAGGTGTTAGTCATTGGTATATTTTTTTTATAGAACAAATTGTAAGTACTATCGACACCATTGACCCTATCCTCAAATATTACTCTAAAAGTTGAAAAATTAAAAAATGCAAATTATTCCGATATATTTCGAGCGTCGTTTCTTAGAGCGTCGTCTCTTCGTCTGTCGAGCGTCTATATATATATATTTATATATATTTCGAGCGTCTCTTCGTCTGTCGTTAACCCAAGGTAGAACAAATTGTACTTAGATTGAATAAAACAATCACCGAAGACAACAATCACGAAAATCATTAACCCTCGCCAGTGTTCAGGAGGGGGGGGGGGATGCCACCTTCTCGGAATGTCCAGGCTGATGTATAGCTGGATCCAGTCAGCGACAGTCCACTGATCGCTGTCAGCGCCTATCCCTTCACCAGAGACCTCAGGTATCACAGCTTTGACACATCTGGGAGACCCGCTTCATTAACACAGGCACAACGATTCCCAGAAGATTGGCCACATTCTTACATCCCCATCGAAGGTGGGCAGGGACAGCTTTGGAAGCTGCATCTTGGTCGAGTGTGTTGAGCTTGCAGCAGATTCTGCAGCCAGGGTCACACTCTTCGAAACCTAGCTCGCAGGCCAGATAAATCGTCTCGAAACAGAACTTCTATCGATGTCCTACAGCAGCTTATCCTCTTCAATTGTTGCTTCAACTGCCAACTGGGCAGCGTCGAATATCTCGAGCCGTTTGAGGAACTCTCCTCGGCGAAGGAGGCCTCCAGGCTCCTCTGAGCCGACATCCTCTCAACAGGAGTGTTTCTAATTTGGACGCTGCGTGGGTGAGCCACCCCTTCGCCGCAGTCCTCGATCTCCCTGCCCCCCCCCCCTCCCCCATCCCTGGTTACGGCACCAAATGTTCACAAAATCACTGTGAAATTATTGTCGGTTACGGGTTATCTCGAGACCCCGTCTCCGTGTGCTACCTCAGCGTGCACCAGTGATGCAGGCATATGCATAATGCAAGCATCACAAAGACGACTAGGAAGGTCTCCATTGTACATATCGTCCTACCTCGGTGCGTCAAGTCTCTTACATAGTCATCCTCAGCAAAGTGTCCTGAGCACACACATAGGTCTTTCACATCATGAATGGCCCCTTCTCTCTTGATGCTCTGCCACCATTGATTAGCATGTGCTTGATCTTTGGGAACAACAAACCACTTGATACCTCCAGAAACGATTGTAAATCCGTTTAAACACCCTGGTACTGCAGTTAGTCATCACAGGCCACAGCAGTGATAATCCTGCCACTTAAATTGGAATTAGCGATGCGATCAAAGAACCTCACCAACGCGTCGCACCACACAGACAAAAAATGGATATCATCGCTCTCCAGCGTATGCTGTTTTGTCTGTTAGTCGCCATGGAAACGTAAACAATTTGTGCACCACAAATGTAAATTGCCAAACGAAACGTAAAATACTGCAATAATAATAATAATAATAACCGTTTATTTCGCACCAATACAAAGGTACATATCATGGCTGGTTGCAAACAAATGCAGAAATACACACGCAAACACACGCACGTACAAACATACACACACACACTCACTAAGAAAAAAGAAGACTGCATGCCACGCAGGGCACAGAGCCTTGTTCAGCAGCGCGACCAGAGGCTAAACAGGGACATATGGTTGTTGGTTACGCTCATGAACAAAGCGCACCAATCGGGAGACAAAAACATTTGCTATGTCAGGCCCACTGACTGCCCTGAGGTCCATGGCCATGGCTCATGCTCGCGGCGGATCTGTAAATGAGACTCGGCAAGCATACCATGGTATCCTGTCACTTGCAAGAAGAGCACTCACAATGGTGTTGGCACTACTACATAGTCTACGCCAGAAAGACAGCTGCCTACTGGCTACATGCATGTGACAAGGTAGGAGCCCCAAGGCAAGACACAAGTCATGGTTTCTCGTCCAACGTGGCATCTTGACTAGCTTCTTTAAACTAGAGTGGTAAGCTACACAGAGTTCCTTAAATGCTTTCTTATTCACAAAGAAGTTCCACAACTCACAGCCATTTTTTGTTTGTTCTATGCCGCCACCTATGAACAGATGACCAGGAGTGCCCCCGCCCTCTATCCCATCGACGCACATCACCTTACGTTATCACCAGAGAACAAAAGATAAAATGTCGCGGCACTCCCAGCTAAGAAATGGAAGAAGAAATACAAAAGCAAATGAAGAGAGTAGGTCTTTGGTGTGTTAGCTGTGGTCAAAAATAAGAAGGCAGAAAGTAGTCGCTGCTGAAATCAGCAAGCGACTGCCCCCCAACTACGCCCCTGGGAATCTTACATTCTCACCTTCGCACACACGTAACCGAGTTAGTAAGGATCGCATGTTTGCCTCACTGTCTGCTGCCCCGATCTCGTTGCTATCAAGAAAGGTTTGCCAGGCAGTGAGGCAGGATACACTTTCATTCATACAGGTTGGGCATTAGGCAAGGCAGGTCCTGGTCGAAGTAAGCAGGTCTTTGCCGGAATGCCATACCATACATGCTGGAACAGTATGATTTAAACAGTTGTACCAAAATGTTCTTGTCTGCGTAGCCTACTCTTGCACAGATCATGTTCGCACCATAGTACAAGGAACGTTTGACCCTACGCATATCAGCGCCGTCGCTGAGGTTGCAGACCAACAAATGCCCTAGGTGCTTAAACTCATCGACCCATACCATGGGCTGGCCATTTAGTGAAATACTCAGTGGCTTGTTGTCACCCAAATGTTTGGCTCCATATGTTTGTTTGGTGTTTGGTTCGGGGATAAACAGCATGCATACAGACTTCTTCACATTGAACTTAATGTCACGTAACAACGCAATTAGTTCGCATTTCCTAACTAGCTTTTCCAGCCCTGCCCTAGTGGGAGACAGGAGGACGATGTCATCAGCATACGCAATGGCGTTCACAGCACAGGACTCTACATGGCAACCAAAGCCTGATTGACGCAGGTCACACAAGAGATCATCTATATACAAATTAAACAGCAGAGGTGACAAGTTTCCTCCCTGTCTCACCCCGTTCTGTACCGAGAAAGAGTCAGACTCAGCATGTGACCATTCCACTGCCATTGTCTGGTTTCGATACCACCTCATGAGAAGCTTAAGGTAAGTCAAGGGAGTACCACGCTCTGCTAGGATTTTAAGTAACTTAGAGTGGCAGACCCTATCAGATGCCTTGCTAGCATCCAGAAAACAAGCAGACACCGCGCTTGGTAAAATAGTTCAGTCTCTTTAAGAACAAATGTGGCATGTGTAGTGGAGAGACCACTTTTAAAGCCAAACTGGGCATCACATGTGTATAAGTAAGGCTGCAACCTCTCAACAAGGATAAGTTCCAGCACCTTTGAGAGTGTAGTGGATAAGGCAATGACCCTGTAATTGGACTGATCATCTATCTTACCACTTTTATCCTTGATCAATGGTACTAACAAGGAGTATGCAAGCCCATCTGGTAGATGTGA
This sequence comes from Chirona hameri, assembly GCA_036785665.1. Lineage (NCBI taxonomy): Eukaryota > Metazoa > Arthropoda > Thecostraca > Balanomorpha > Balanidae > Chirona > Chirona hameri. The sequence continues at coordinate 6,912 of JAXIVJ010015758.1, forward strand.
GTGATTTACCATGGCGTTAAATAGCACAGCCAGGATGCCATAAAGCACAGGCTGCAAATGCAGCAGATGGTCAGAGGAAATCAGATCCCACCCAGGGGACTTACTACTCTTTAGCTTAGCCACAGCTATCCCAACATCATCTGCAGTTATGGTAGTGGTGTGGGGGGCTGGTTCTTGGGCAAACTGGGCCAAAGTTCCCATGTCACTCACAACTCTGGTCGTTGAAAATTGCCTCAAAGTGAGCTTTCCCCATTGCGGGGATGTTTGTGTTGCCTATCGTCCCACCAAAGCTCTGGGGAAGAGGGATACCCCCACCTAGTTCACGCTTGATGAGGGACCAAAAGCAGGTAGGATCCTGATTGAGAAGTGGGGATGCTAGTTTGTTGGCCTTCTCCCTGTCATTGTCCTTCTTCAGCTTTCTTAGAGAGTATTTAAATGCAAGACGTGTTTGCCTCATTTGAAAGGAAGCATGGCCCTCCTTAGGCGAGCCACAATCCCTCCAATGTTGAAACGCTGCACGTGCCAGTTTGTGTTTCAGCCTCACACTCTGATTCCAACCAGGAATACACTTAGGGTGGCTGGCATAACCCACACGGCTCGGTTCAATACAGAGGTTCCCACTACTCAAGATTGCCTCTGTGAGGACAGCGTAACATTTCAGCAGATGATCAAGATGCTGATTCTGTTGACAATTCACCATGCAATTTGTGTAAGAAGACTCAATCTCACAAGTGTTCGTTCTCTATTTACACTCCATATCCACGGTCAAAATTGCACAAGTCACACTCCTGAACCAGCTCCCGATGCCACGGACCGCATCCTCACGTTTCCTTGGCCCAGACCAAACTGTCCCGTCAAGCGGCGCGGCGCCGGAAGCCAGCTGACAATTGCCGCCACTCAGCACGTTGCCTTAGTAACCGCCGGGTACATCTCATGCCCGGCGGATCCTTCACGAGGACGCAACCACTAAATTATTACCTACCTACACTCCTCCCCTCATTGAAAGACACAGAACACGATAATCGAGCAGTACCACTTTGCACAGAACACAAGTCACATGAACACACATCTAGGCACAACTAACAGTCCGGGTCATGCCGCTGCGGTGGGCGCACCCTGCGTCCGGAACGAGTGAACACTGGATGAGCGGGCTCAGGACACTCAGCCACGACTGGCGGCGGTCCGACATTCAGAGGCGGCGGAACAACAGGCGCCGGTCCGACACACGGAGGCGGCACCGCGACACAAAGAGGCTGACGAACAGGTGGCGCCTCTCGCGGGAACACTGGTAAAGCGGGCAGAACAGGCAAGACGGGCATGCGAAACGCGACAGGCAGACTGGGGACACATAGAGGCTGCCGAAAGGGTGGCGCCTCTCGAGGCAGCATAGGCACACCCGGCAGATCATGCACAGCGGACAAGCGAGCCGTGACAGGCAAACTAGATCTGTTGCCGGAGGCATCCCTCCGATCATCAGCGCCCTTCCCGACAGTATTGTCCGGGTTTAAACGATTGTGGTGCACTACAACACTGCGACGTTTGCCCTCCTCACGCACTCGATAGTTCAGCGGGCCACACTGTTCTACAACCACTGCGGGGCGCCATGGTCGAATAAACTTATGGTATTCACTGCGCTTTGTCACATTGCGATACAGGAACACAAAGTCACCGGTACGGTACGACCGCTCATTCAACCTGCGCTCATATAGTGCCTTGTTTCGGTCATGCGAAGTCTGATCACGCCGCACCACGTCTTTGAACGTCAGTCTCAGAGTCTCTCAAATCGTCAATGTACTGGGGAAAGGTCGGCGCTCGGTCCACTGCCGGCCGGTCTCCCAGTGCAACCTCAGCTGGAAGGCGAGGCTCTCGCCCGAACATCAGAACAAATGGTGAGTACCCAGTGCTGTCATGCACCTGGCTCCGGTACGCCAGCATTAACATCGGGAGGTGCATATCCCACCGCTGTCGCCAATGTAAGAAGACTCAATCTCACAAGTGTTCGTGCTCTATTTACACTCCGTATCCACGGCCACCATTGCACAAGCCCACTCCTGAACCAGCTCCCGATGCCACGAACCGCATCCTCGCGTGTCCTTGGTCCAGACCAAACTGTCCCGCCACACGGCGCGGCGCCGGAAGCCAGCTGACAATTGCCGCCACTCAGCACGTTGCCTTAGTAACCGCCGGGTACATCTCATGCCCGGCGGATCCTTCACGAGGACGCAACCACTAAATTATTACCTACCTACATTTGCATGAAGGTCACCAAAGACAACAGGGAAGAGTGGCTCCAGTCGTTCAAAAATAAACCTATTATATGCAATAACATTTTGGGCATTGGCAGATTTCCAGTTGGGCTTTGATGGCCCAGGAACAGCTGACTCCAGGGCAGCAATAATGGCAGGCTGTAAGTGAAGCTGAATGACGAGAGACATATGGTCAGTTACACTTATGTCATATAAAATGGAGATGTTTTTAATTGTGGCATGCAGTTGAGGACTGCTTAACACGCGCCCTGGAGGGCCTCTGATAATTACACGCCCTGGAGGGGGGGGGCGGATTTCGCCCCCCCCCCTATGATCTCGAAAACCACGCAACGTAGCGACAAGCGGGAAACGACGTTAGATAGTTCGAGACAAGCTCTTTCGAAAGTATTTCGGTAATTTTTTTTTTCAGGTCAATATTGAGGTCACCAGATGTCATCAAGGGTCAGATTTTCAAGTTTGCAAGACTTCGGTTCGAACACCCCCAAATATCTCGGGAACTATGATAGTTAGCAGCAAACGGAAAAAAAGCAATCGAAAGTCATTGAAAAATGCAATCGACATAGGTGTCCCCAGATTTGAGCTCAGGTCAATAGTTTAGGCTCCAGAGGTCATCGAATGTCAAAAAGGTGATTTTGTTTTCAAAACTGTTTTCCCCAAATAACCTTTTACCTAATAAAGATGAAGCAATAATGTGTACGCCATCGCGTGTGTCTTGTCAAGGCGCTTCGAATCATATGCATGGCCGGGTTAGGTCAACTGAGAAATTTGACCTCAGGTCAAGGTCAAGTGGTGACCCAAGTTGGTCATGTTGCATATTGGGAGACGTGTCTCGACGAGACAAACATATTGGTACCGTTTTCTCTTCTCTATCTTCATTATGTCGATAGTTATTGATAAAACCGTGTTGGCGGTTACAAAATTGACCTGACCTTAGGTCACCGATATTAGAAAACCGAGATCAACAAATTGTTGGTATCTATGACCTTATGAAGTCCTGCAAGATTGAAACCGATCGGCGTAAAACTGTGGCTGTGGTACTACTGCAAACGTTTTGGAGTTTAGGTCATCACGTGACCTGGTCTGGTGACCTGACCTGAGATGACCTGAGGCCAAGAATTTTACATAATACGGGAAGTTCATTTCTAAACAGGTATACAAAAAGCGGCGGCGCTGCGCGCCGCCGTTTTTGCGCTATCCTCGAAAAACCGGAGGGGTGGGCGGATTTCGCCCCCCCCCCTCCAGGGCGCAATGGTCAATCCAGGATGTAGACCCATGTGCAGCACTGACAAAGGTGTATGTGCTGCTAGAACTACCCAAAAGCTGGACATCAGAAATAACAAGGCATATTCCTCACAAAATGCATACAGCTCGACAAAACTTTTTGATCCATGACTAACGTCAGCGTTGCAACCCCCAAATATGGCGTAATGGCTTGTTTTGCAGCCAACAATGTCTAATGTGCTAGCAATCTTCCCAATACACATACAGAATTTATAATGGCTATCCATGTCCTGGTAATCTGTTGGAAGGTATACATTCAGGAGTGACACAAGGCCAATACTTGTCATGATGTCCATTTGCATAATGCGCTCACTCAGAATGGATACTGAGACACATGGTTGCAAGGCCTTTCTCCACAATATAGCAACCCCACCAAATGGTCTGCCTTTTAACAAACTGCTTGAAGAGTCAAATGCCGAAATATCCAGTCCTAGAAATTCACTGTGGATACTATTTAGGGATGATAACTCAAACTTCGCTAGCCATGTCTCTTGTAAAAATACTATGTCATTTCTGTCACAAAGTGTGTGAATTTCAGACCGAGAGTTCTTCAAAGAATGACAATTAAAAGAGCAAACTTGGAGCATGAAGTGAGAAGGGGTCATGAAACAAGCCTCCCTGCCTAAACATCACAAATAACACCAACACTCGCACTGCGGGATAGCGGACTGTGCTGCACAGCAGCTTGCACCACCTTTGGTGGATAGTACTTCTTAACAGACACATGAGCAGGCCATTTGTCCGCCTGCACCACTGAGCCCAGTGCCTCTGCAGGTACAGTGACTTTGAACCCCTTATATCCATATTTTGCTGCGCAGTGAGGTATTTCTACAGCTGTGACTTGACTTGCCTCTTCCAGGATAGATTCCACATGCAAGGTGACAGCTTCACATGTTGTGTCTGTGTCCAGTCTGCCCACAAACAGACATGCTTTTCGAGGAGGTGCTGCGACACCTTTCAAGCTGTTTGACAACCCAGTGCCTTTCACTTCCTTCCTCTTTCTCCCATTCCTTGTTGTCTTGTAAGCTGTTGTGAAGCTCTCTCCGTCCCTGTGCTGCTGGGGCTGGCCGGACTGCTGAGGCTGGTGTACCAGATGCGGCAGAGCCTGTTTTGTCCTCCCAGCACCATGCGAACCCTGCAGCTGCAAACTGGGCTGGTGGACAGGCTGCTTCCCCGGCTGGGTTCCCTTGTGTTGACGGGATGCACCACAGGACAGGCTGCTTCTGTAACGATGCTTACATTTTTGGTTCGGACTACAGCTAAATTTTCCGCCGCTCAGCACCTGAACCCGGGCGGTGGTATAATGATACAAATGCCGTCAGCCGTGTTTCGAGAAGAAACAAATTCATTAGCCGACCAGCCTTGCCATCCAAGACGTGTAAACACCGCCAGCAGGTCAGCGACATCCGACCCTCCCACCCCCTCCTCCTTGTTCCACTTGCCGACAAGGACGCGTGCTGTCCCCCAGACGCACCTGTATATACACACCCCTCCCCCGTTCGAAGGGGGCCTCAGCAGAGTGAAAGACAGAGGAGCCGGCTGCCATCCGCTGCCCACCTGTCGCCTGCCACCTGTCGTTGGCCGACTCGTCGTCCGTCCGCCAGAGTCGCGTAAACAAACCGCCAGCAGGCCCTCAACATCCGACCCCACCCCCCCATCCCATTGGCCGACAAGGATGCGCACCGGCCACCAGACGCGCCTAGATATATATACATACATACATATACATACCCCTCCCCATCCCTCCCTCCCACGTCCGGCGGAACAAGACAGAGAAGCCTGCAGTCATCCGCTGCCCGCCTGTCACCTGCCCCCTGCCGTCCGCCGGCACGTCGTCCACCGGAGTCGCGTAAACAAACAAAAAAACGCCGGCGGGCCCTTTCTCCCACCTCCCCCTCCCCTCCCCAATGCTCCTGCCCGGCCTGACATATACAGAGTCACCTCCAGACGCCGGACACCTGCCAGGCCGTCGTCTGTCGGATGTATAAACACAGCCAAGGGGTCGGAGTGAGCCTCCCTCTCTACCCCACTTCCGACTAGG
>JAXIVJ010015758.1:17500-30668 GCA_036785665.1 Chirona hameri
TGTATCGAAGGCTGCCTTTGGAGGCAGTGGCGTCGCTACAAAACTTTTGAGTGTGGCGCAAAACCATTTTTCGTTAATAACTTTTTACCTAATAAAGATAACGGAAAACTGTTTACGCCATTGTGTGTGCCTCCCCAAGGCGCTTTGAATGATATACATAGTCTTCGTGTTAGGTCAACTTCAAAATTTGACTTCAGGTCACGTGACCTTGACCTGAGGTTAAGACCCAAGTAGATCATGTTGCATATAGGGAGACGTGTCTCGACGAGACAAACACATTGCTGTCGGTTTTACTTCTATCTTCATTATGTCGCGAGTTATTGACAAAAAGGTGATGGTAGTCTGGATGACCTCAAATGACCCCATAGGGGTCACTAAACAAAATTTACACTTGGATCATCAAGAATATCCTATAATAACATGATCCAGAAGTAATTGCACTAATATCATGCATATCCTTGAAATAGGAAGCATTTGAATATTTCCCCATTGACTTATTATGGGGAGGTCACGAAATTGACCTGACCTTAGGTCACTGATATCAAAATTCCGAGATATACGAATTGTAAGTGCTTATGCTCTCATGACATCCTGTAAGTTTCAACTGATTGGTGAGAAACTCTGGCTTTGGCACAACTGCAAACAGTTTTGGAGGTGGGGTCACTTGATCTAGTCTGGTGACCTGACCTGAGATGACCAGAGGTTCATTTTTTTTTAAAGTGTGCGCACGCAATTGATGTCTTAACAGGTGTGTCAAAACAGCGGCGCTGCGCGCCGCCGTTTTTTTCGCTATCTGCGAAAAACCTGAGAGGGGGGGGGAGCGGAAATCAACCTCCCCTGCAGTGCGCGGGTTAAAATGTCTATCTCAGTTTTTCAAAGTTTTGGGTTTTTGACCTCCCAAATAAAATAAACGTTTTTTGGAGATAAAAAATCCACAACATATTTTTGTTGTTGTGAATTTGAAAAGTGAATTTCTTAAGTTCGAATACCAAAATCAGGTGACCGGCTCAAATAAGTGGAGGAAAAAAATGGGGTACTTTTTGCCACAAAAAGAGGCGCTCTCATGTAGGGGTTTGGCGCCCTCTTGAGGGCTTGCCCCACTCCCCCCCCCCCTCCCCTCCCCTCCTTGACGGATTTCTAAATACGCCACTGAGTGGTGGTCTTTGAAATATCTACTGTATATGTGGAGAGGTAAAAGGATGGCTAGATTGATACAATTCTGTTCTAGAAATATGCGTCAGTAACCCCAAACCTAGGGGCCGTCCATTTATCATGTTAGGCAGAAGGAGTGGTTTGGAAGTTTTCGCCGGCTGGAGGTTGACGCGGCCCCCCGCCGGAGCGCGTATTCGTGTTGTTATGTGTGGGAGATTAGGGGAATCTGGCAAGAACTCGCATACAGAGCCTTGTTCACGACCTCCTGCTGACGGGCTGCCCACGGCTGCCCAAAACGGCATCGCCGGTGATTACTACTTGAACACAAATGCTGTTGATTCACGATACATATCTGGCGTACTTGCTACGATAAATTTGATCCTACAGCTAGGTAAGTAGCAGAGCTTATGGTACCTAATACCAACAAAAACAGTAAACTAAAATTATCGCAGACTTACTCCATATCCATCTTCGCTTCTTCAAGCTTTTCCCTTGGAGATCGTTGGATGTTTATCGACGCTTCACGTTTGGAAATTGCCGCGTGCGCCAATTTGTGTTATCTGCTGCCCGGCTGACACGATTTTCCGGCAGCAGCGACAGCAGGAGGCAGCAGAGGTATGACGTCATACACTGTACCCCTCCCCACATCCCATTCCCCTCACTGGTCCACGCTGATTGGTCGATACGTTTTGAAAGCAGTAGGCAGCAGCAGTCAGCCCGTCAGCAGGCGTCATGAACAAGGCTCAGGACAAATCAAAACAAGAAATGCCATCAAGCTTTTATTACTAATGAGAATGTTGGCAGTTACAACAATGTACCGCCCTCGGCTTAGGACTATTCCCTTTAAGACAAACGCCAGACACACAGCAAAACAGATCCAATCACGAAAAAAACATCTTAAGCCACATCACTGACAGGGCTTACTAAAGAAAGCTCATTGATGAAGCTCTTTCCACAAATAAAGCTCTTTGATGAAGCTTTTTCCAACCAATCACATTTTAAGCGTGGGACGTTTGGTGACTACAGATACATGTCACGCTTGTGCTTCTGGATCAGATTGTACCTTTAAGACACACGCCAGACACACATCAAAACAGATCCAATATTACATCACGACTATGTGTGCACATCAGTTTGAGATCACTCCCTCAGCTTCAGGACTAATTAAAATATGAAAACATCAAACCAAAAATATCTTAATTAAGCCACATCACTGACAGGGCTTACTAAAGAAAGCTTATTGATGAAGCTCTTTCCAGCCAGTCACATCTTAAGCTTGGGACGTGTGGTGACTACAGATACATGTCACGCTTGTGCTTCTGGATCAGATTGTACACCCTGTACTTGACATCCTTCCACGAACGGCGTGATAGGTCGGGTTCTTGGCTGATTGCGGCCATGCACTCCAGCATTCCCGGACACTTCAGCGATTTGATGCACTGGTCCATGTGGCGGTCGACCGCCTCCTTCTCTTTCTCCGTCCACGGCGTCCTTTGTTTCTTCATCCCCATTTTGGGTTTCGCCTGTACCAGTTCTTTGACATTCGGTCTTGTCACATCCGTTCGCGGTCTCTTTCTTTCTCCCGACGTTCTATCGTCCATTTTCACAGATTCTTTGGCAAGATTCTTAGGCTCTGTCTTCCGCACACGGCCTCTTCCCTGTTTCCATCTCCGTTTCCTCGTCGTCGGTTTCTTGTGAATCTGCGAGGGGATCCAGCTGGTCAAGGGTCAAGCCAGCATAGGCCCCCATCCCCTTGTTCGCCGCAAGCAAGATTTTACTCACTTTTGAAGCATATATCGTTCTTTCAGGAAGCCGATAAAACTCTGTGCACACGTATGTCATGCCCAAGAAACCGTGCGACGACATCCATCTCTGTTTCATTTAATTGCAAGAGCTGCAACATAGTTGCCAGTTGCTTCCTGCAGTTTGTTGCGGTGATGTTTTCGGCTCCAGCCCGACGTGCGACCTCGCGGATACAGTCGCTCCCGCGAAGCGGTGGGGCGTCGGCAGCTCTGGAAGTCACGTAGATGTAGGTATTTTCGGGATGTATGCCCACCAGCTCCCGAGATGACACCATCAGCTCCAGGACGTCGACCATCTGGGACGTCAGGAGCATGGGCACGCCCCTGCCCCGTTTGCCTCGGATTTTCACGTGCATGAGGTCCTTGCACAGCTCTTTCTCCACGTCTGACAAGTGTTGCACGATGTCAGCGTTGACGTCGCGGTTTCTTTTCTGGAAGTCATCGATGGTGATCCGAGAAGTTTCTCCTGGCCGCCGCCTGTTGAAGAGTATCACTTGCGTCAGCGACACCCGGGCCAGTTTGGCATAGGCCTCAAGGGAAGGGTTGTTCTTGAATTCAGTTGTGGCCTCGGTCATCTCTTTCTCGTTTGCCGACTGCATGTTTTGGACATCTTTGTTTGCAGGCATGTTGTCGGGCTGATTCCATTTGCGCTCATGCAATGTACCCAAGGCGCGCGACAATACTTGAACATGCCAGTCTTGCCTGTACAGTTGCAGGAACTCGTCAGCCGCCTTTTGCAAGTCACTGTCTCCTTGCTTGATGCCATTGAATTTGACTATTCCTGCACACTGAGCGATAGAGTAGCCGATCTTCAAAGCGACGGTAGGGCTTTGGTACTTGTTCCCTTTGAACCCTCCCAGCTCCCGTGCTGCCCTTACCACTTCATCAAATCTGGACGGGTGGATGTGCTCCTTGAGGGTGGCATCTGGTTTCGACTTTCTCAGTTGGATCAACAAACGTCCAAGTTCTCGCATTTTTTCGCGGATGTGTGCGTGTTGGTGGGGCTCATGTCCGAGCTTGGCGTAAAGCCTCATGCCAAATTCCAGGATGAGCTTATCTGTCCTGCAGACCATTCCGACCTCATCATTGAGCATCTTGGAGAGCAGAACTCCGAGGCCCGACTCCAAGCCACTTGGGACAGGGAGGATAGCTCTCCCACTGGCTTGCACGCGTTCGTGTGTGTCCTTGTTGCATGCATGTCTGTATAGGTTCCTTCTCGAGAAGAATCCGCGACACTGGTCGCATGGCAGCATGTCCTCCTTCTTTACATGCTCGTCTTTGTGAGGGCGTCTCGCTGGTATGATAGTGCCAACACCATCTCGTATCACACCGGAGTTGTGTGCGAAGTTTCCGCGGTGGATGAGCCTTTCAAAGGCTGCCCGTTTTTCTTTGCCTGGTGGCAGCTCGTTGGCTCTTTGTACATCCATCTCGTTTTTGTGCTTTCTCGTAAGGTGTCGGGCGAACTTCGACTGCGGTTCGTCGCAGAATGGGCAGACGTTGCGTTTAGCAGATTTGTCAGAGGGCTGCACGCACACAGCATCCCCTCCATCTACTGACGCTGACTGGACCTGTGATGTCGATGACGGAGAGCGAGTTGGAGGAGGAATGGTCGAATCAGGCGTGTCCTCGTCCTCGTCATACTCCTCACTGTCTTCGTAGTCGTAGTCGTCTTCGCCTGCTGGTGGTTCAAAACTAGGGTCGTCATCACTGTCACCTGTGGATAAAGGAGAAATATATTGGCGAAATGTTTAAAATTAGCAGACCTTTCACAGTAACAACTGCAGCGCATACAACACACATCGAATACCCAAAATGTGGCCCATTTCAAAATTAGACTTGGGCATAGGTTTGAGAACTTTACTGCAAAAACTTTCTCGTTTTATGTGCACATTGTGTTGCATTTGATTAGCATCAATGCATACTATAACTATTGCAAGAGTTTGATAAGAGTTGGAGAACGTTCAGCAGCTTGTTCATTGTTAAAAAGTTGTTCAAAATGATTATTTGTGCTAATAACGTATTATTTTAATCAAAAGAAAAGCCGAACAATTCTAACGCGTTAAGCGTTTCGATTAACAAATCAACATCAGAGAATGATGAAAACATCACCGTTTTTAGCGACAAAAAAAAAAACAAGAACACTGTCACGAGCCAAACACTTCAACACGTCCTCTGGTGGGAACATTTCATCGCTTTCGTACTAAAACACTGTCGATACATTCCCATACTGACATACGCTGTCATACACGTTTCATCATTCTCTGATGTTTATTTGTTAATCGAAACACTTAGCATTGTTCGGATTTTCTTTTGATTAAAATCATACATTATTAGCACAAATAATCATTTGGAACAACTTTTTAATATTGAAAGAGTTGTTCCAGAATGTTAGAAGTTCGTTTTCAAAATAACTAGCAGTGGGTTCAAAACAAGCTCACTTTTAGATGTCTTCTATTAAACCGTGCCGTACCGGTAGTTGGCGCCACTCCGACTCCATTCGAACTCGGCTCTTATGGGACACAGAATAAAAGCTCCAATTCTAAAAGCATGCTATCAGATCCTCCAATTTCGGAATTACGCTTGTGACAATGTTATATAATTAAATCAAATATGCACTCACCGGCCATTGGATTGTCTGACGATCCAGAGACCACAGAGTGTCGACTGCTTGCCTTCCTCACGGTACGCGTCCGGCCTGGAAGTGATGTTTTGTATTAGAAACATAGCATATCTCAGGGAACGCAGCTTTACAACGTACACATCAGCATCATTTGCAAAAAAAAGGATGACAATATTGTTAAATGTAAATATACGGTAGCGTACCACAGTACGGGGTGTGATACACAGGATCGTGATTTCTTATGAGCTGAGCAGATGGGACGGCACTAACTGGAAACGATTGATGAGTCCGGTGACATCTCACGTTGAATTACCACCTCGGTTGAGGCGGGAGATCGCGGACAAGACGGGACCGACACCGAGTGCACGGGCAGCTTCTGAAAGTAACGCGAGTAACGTAAACGATACAACGTGCGGCTTTACACTACCACAAGACGAGAGACAAGAAACACGATTTTATTTCTCGATTTTCTGATAAACATGCAGTTGAAAAGATTGTAGCTTACAGCACTCCATTATTTCTGTATCACTTTGGTATCGAGCCATAGCCATAGTCTTCACTTCTCAGATAGCTGCTTTCGGAAACACCGAGTGTATACTCGTGCCCAACTTACCGCCGCGGTCTGTGCGGGGGATGGAGTGCTGGCGCACGTCTGTCCTGCTCTCTCTTTCTGTCCTGCGCACGTCTGTTCCTTCTCCATGGTGTTCGAAAGAGCACCTTCTGGAGAACACTTTCCAGCATCATGGAACTAGAAAAGACGACCTCATCCTCGAGTTTGGACGTCGGCTGTATACAAGACTGGTCCATGAACCCCACCAGCACGCATACATCAGAGAAAAGATGAGGGAACTGGGAAGGCTGGTATTAGAGATGAGGAAGTCGGACCCTGAGGCGACCCTGGAGTCGTCCATTATTCACCCGTCAAAGTTCAGTGACGTCGCTCGTGCAGCGCGAAAGATGGCAGGATACAAGGACGGCGCATACGAGAACCCCTCAGTTGCACTGAAGGTGGGGTACTCGTTGAGTGAATGTGCGGGCATCCTACAGTCTCGTGGCATCATCCAGGAAGATACTGCTGTCCGGAAAGCGGCTGATGACTTCATGCAGCTCTACCGGCGCGACTGGAAGGTGGAGATATCGTCTCGTGCTCTTGGCACTCTGGACGAACGCAAGTGGAACAGGCCCACCGTGCTTCCCACCGACTCAGATGTTCAGCGAGTCCACACAGTGATCGAGGAGGAGATGGAGCAAGCCCGTCGACAGCTGCAGGAGGAGTCCAACATCAGGAACTACGCGAAACTGGCCGAGACAGCACTAACCTCTCTAATCCTATTCAACAGGCGAAGACCTGGCGAGACTGCAAGGCTGACAGTGCAAAGCTTCAAGGAACGAAGTCACGAATCCAACGAGGACATCGTGAAGCACTTGTCACCCCTGGAAAAAGAGCTCTGTAAGGAGATGGAACACGTGACAGTGAGAGGAAAGAGGGGCGTGGGTGTCCCCATGCTGTTGACAAGCAAAATGGTCGAAGTTCTCGATGAACTCGTATCGGCAAGGGAGGAGATCGGCATATCCCCAGACTGCCCCTACCTATTCGTGAGTGGCACCACCACGGATGCGGCGCCTCTACGCGGGAGCGTCTGTGTGCGTGTGATCGCTCACAAGGCCAACGCACAAAACGTAACAGCAACAAAATACCGAAAACACGTGGCCACCATGTTACAGCTGCTGCAGCTGACGGAGACAGAGATGGACATCGTGGCGCGGTTTATGGGTCACGATATGAGTGCACCGGCATGTCTACCGCATGCCAGAGCGTATGACATACGCTGCAAAGATCAGCAAGATATTACTGGCCACGGACATAGGCATGGGCAAATACGCCGGACAGACACTCACTGAACTGGATCCGATCAGCGAAGACGGGACGGCGGAGACGCTCCCAGATGCCGAGGAGCCAGTGGCTGAAGGGAAGCCGTCGGGTGATGAGCTGCAGGAGCCAGTGACCAATGGTAGTCGCTGGAGTAAAGACAGTCAGCCAGTGACGGAAGGGGAGTCGTCGGATGATGAGCTGGAATCAAAGAGAATGAAGAGGCCGCGGACAGAAGGATCGACCTGGAATGATATGGGGAGGGGGAGGGGAGGGTCAACAGGGTATTTATGTGCAACCACATGATCGTTGACGACGTCTTTACGGATGCATTGCGATAACATGAGGAAAATGGTACAGACATTCGACTACCTGAATACATTGTTCACGGCGATGTAGGTATTGGCACCGGTTCCGCGAAGCAGTATCATGTCATTTAAAGATGACAGAGCTATGACATCACAGCGATGGCCGCTGTATGACGCGGCCGGGCTCAGTGACGGATCCGCCGCGATGGCGGCGGCGAAAGGGTCCAGCGGCTAATTGACACCAGCTGGTATAGCGCGGCGGACGGAGGGGAGCCGGCCCGGGCGCATAAACACTGAGACAGACGATGAAGTTTAGGTATGTTTCGAAGAGTTGAAGTTATAGATGTTTTCAGTTACCGGGAATTATACGCGGAATTGTTGAAAATGGATATGATATGACGGACCAGCCAATGCCCTAACATGAGTTGACCTGGGATAACACTAGCGACGTACATACACACGCACGCACGCACGCACGCACGCACGCACGCACGCACGCACGCCACGCACGCACGCACGCACGCACGCACGCACGCACGCACGCACGCACGCACGCACGCACGCACGCACGCACGCACGCACGCACGCACGCACGCACGCACGCACGCACACACACACACACACACACACACACACACACACACACACACACACACACACACACGCACGCACGCACGCACGCACGCACGCACGCACGCACACACACACACACACACACACACACACACACACATACACACACACACACACACACACACACACACACACACACACACACACACACACAGACACACACAATCGCTAAAACCAGTCGGCATGACGGTGAGAATCGCTGCGTCGGTCAGTCCGGTGCCCGCGGAGCGGCAGCGAGATGTCGCCGCACTTGGCGACGAAACAGCGGCACGGGCAGTCCTAAAAGGTCGCATGGCAGGGCGTTATACAGCGCTGGTCCCCGGCAGGCAAAACGCCGCCGTCCCATCTCCGTGCGTGACCGGGGAACAAACAACATGTGGTCCTGTCGCGTGGCCCGCTCGGTAGCGCGGGCCTCTGCTACGGTGGACAGACTCGCAGCCAGCTGTTCAGGCTCGCCGCAGCAACGCACCTTGTGCGTGAGGTACAGTGTGTGGTAAGTGGCCATGCCCTCCACGCCGAGCCACCCCAGCCTCCCCAGCAGATCCGACACATGGTCGTACTTCCGTCGGCCAAAAAGTACTCTTGCAGCATAGTTTATGACTTTTTGAAGCCGACAGAAGTTCCCCTTCTTGCCGTTACCGTATACCGAGATACAGTACCGGATCTGCGAGAAAACCAGGGCATTGATCAGCGCGGAGAGCACGGCCGTTGGCAGGTGCCCCCTCAGATGCGATAGACCAGTCAAAACTCCGAAGCAGCGCTGTGTTACGGTAGAGACATGGCGGTCCCAGCATAACGAGCGGTCAAAGGTGATACCTAGGTTTTTGGCTTCTGAAATGGGGATTAAATCCTGATCGCGGAATTTTACTTTGATGTCATGTACAGTGCGCAGATTTTGAGAGCTGCCCATAAGCATCAGTTGGGTCTTGGCGGCATTTACTTTCAGTCCATTTGCTTGGAACCAGTTATCGAGAGAGGCTAAGGCACCCTCCATGCGAGTGACGACTTTGTGAATATCAGATTTTTTGCCGCTGACCAAAATTTGGGTGTCGTCAGCATATTGGACAACCACTGCGTCCTCGGCAAACAGACTGAGATCGTTTGCGAAGACGCAGTAGAGGAGAGGGCCTAGAGATAAGCCTTGAAACACACCGATGCTGTTGGGCAGCGGGAGGGAAGTTTTCACTCCACCCAGACCGTCAGTGAGGCTGATACTCTGGGTGTGGTTGCGCAAATAGGCAGAGAACAAAGACGTGTCAATTCCGTGAAGTGATAATTTTGACAGGAGTTTTGAATGATCTATCACATCGAAACATTTGCTCAAATCCAGCAGGCAGAGCAGGGAAACTTCTCCGTGGTCAAAGGCAGATAGGATTTGGTCGGAAATTGAGGTCAGCGCAGTTTCAGTCGAGTGACGAGGCCGGAAACCGTGCTGACTGGAAGAGAGGAGGTGGTTATCTGAAAGGTATTTTTTTTTTCCAGATGTATTTAAACAGCAAAATACAACTCATGTTACAGCAACAGCCATAGCAACACACAGCGCGGCAACGCAACAGTACAGATTGAACATACACACAGCGGAGAGCAACCGTCCCCCGAAACAACGCTCACAATAGCGCACGCGCGCCGCCGTCCGAGCCGAGCGGTCGCGCGGGATAGGGCGCACCAGCCACCCAACTGACACGGCTCGCAGCGCCAGAACGAATGACCTGTATCTACCGCACAGGGACGGCCGACGGTAACGGCAGCGCTGCCCGAGTGTTCACGTGCTCGCGCATGTGAGAGTGTATGTGTGTGCGTATGTGTATGTATGTATGTGTGTGTGTGTGTGTGTGTGTGTGTGTGTGTGTGTGTGTGTGTGTATGTGTATGTGTATGTGTATGTGTATGTGTATGTGTATGTGTATGTGTATGTGTATGTGTATGTGTGTGTGTGTGTGTGTGTGTGTGCGTGTGCGTGTGCGTGTGCGTGTGCGTGTACGTGTGCGTGTGTGTGTGTGTGTGTGTGTGTGTGTGTGTGTGTGTGTGTGTGCGTGTTGTAGGGTGTGTGCATGCGTGCGCACGCTCGCACATGTGTATCTGTGACCCACCCGCCCAGGGGCGGCGCGGGCCCACCGTTTACGGATCAGTCACCATCATAATTTATTAACTCATTAATCTTCTAAGCTCACCCCATCTCTGATCGAAGATGCTTGTCTTATTGTTTGCTCTAGCAATATTATATTCTTTGATTGCTTCAATTTAAGGCTTTGCATCATGATTTCCAATGAAGGTTTAACTGATTTTAAGCGTGACTTGTGTATGCATGCTTTGCTAAGCGTTACTATAAGCACGTCTATGTTGGAAAGGTCTGTTAAAAGAAACCAATTAACTGAATTAAAACTCAAGACGGTGTCATATTCTAACCTTAAATGTGATAGTATTTCCTTAATGAATATTTGTGTTTTTGGACATTGCCAAAACAGATGGATAATCGTTTCAGTCGCCCTTTCGCAGAAGGTGCAGGTATTGGATTGACGAACTTGAATACTGGCTAAGTATTTATTTGTTGCGTATATTCGATTAATAATTCGAAAATGAAGGTAAACAAGGTAGGTGGACATTGTGGCCATAGTAACTTTCTGCAGGGTCCCTTGGGTGAATTCGCCAATATCAGCTATCCATTTTGCTCGGAGACGTTCATTAGAAGCATTATTTTTTACCGTTGTCTTTTCAACGAATGTCTTGTACGCGGATTTGGAAAACTTTTTATTATTTAGTACTAAATCTATTTTGTATGGCATGTTTGGTCTCTTAATATGGGTTTTATCGACCTGTCTCTGAAAATTTTGTGGAAGACTATGTACTAATGCTGCATAACATAAAAAGGTCATTTGTATGCCGTAAACGGTTTCCAGTTCCTGCTTGGAATAGATTATGCCAGTATCTACGTTATATAAATCTCCTATGAACCTCAGTCCTCGAGCATCCCATTTCCTAACAATTGTTGTTTCGTATTTAGTCCGATCTGAAAACCATATTTTTCCCGTTATTATCTCCTCATCCGATGGGTTATATTCCTCGGTTGAATTTAATTAATGCATCCACCAGGTCTATGTAAAATGGATTTGTTGACTTGTTTCGTAGCAATTTGAGTTTCTTACATCCGTACGTTAATAGAAGCCAAATGTTTGGAAGTTCTTGCGCTGCAAGAACTGTCCAGTCGGTGCTAGACGTGCTTAAACGTTTTAACCATGACAGTTTCATGCTTTTGATAAAGGAATCAATCTGTACCATGTTTAATCCATCCTTTGAAGGATGTTGTACGAGTTTGGTGCGTTTTATTTTGTCATTCTTTTGACCCCACACAAATCCAAAAAGTAACCTTTCAAGATCTTTTGTACACCGTGTTGAGGGATTAGGCAGTGCAATGAATAAATGAACTAATTTGGATAAAAGTAGAGCTTTTACTATGCTTATCCTTCCGATCGGGGTAAGGCTTCGCCTTTTCCATTGATCTAGTTCATTTTTTATTGCAGGTATTTTAAGCTGTATGTTGCAATCTGCTATGTTTTTGATATCGCGGTCTATTCTTATTCCTAAAATTGTTAACCCGTTTACAAAGTTGATATTATGTTCTATACTAACTTCGTCTTCCGTTGATGTCCCTATTGCCATGCAGGATGTTTTTTCCACGTTTATTTTCAAACCAGACTGATAACCGAATTTAGTAAGTTCTTCTATCGACCCTGTAATAGATCTTTTGGAACCGTCAAGGAACATAATTGTGTCGTCTGCGTATTGACTTATTCTAATTTCATGATTATGAGCTATTTTTATCCCAGTCAATCGGGTTGACTTACTAATTTGCTCAGTCAATATGGAAACTGCCAAGTTAAATAGGTATCCCGATGCTGGGTCCCCCTGTCTGATCCCCCGTTGTAGATGTATTTCTTTCCCTAAGTGACCGTTTAGTAGAATGCGTGAATGGTTTTCGGTGTTGAGGTATAAATGGTTAATCATGTGCTTTAGGTTCGGGCCGAAATTCAACTCGTTAATAACTAATCTGAGATATTCCCAAGCGATGGATTCAAATGCAGCTTCGAAATCTGCCGCTACTATAGTTCCTCGTTTTTTATTGTGTTTAGTCCAGTGTATTACGTCATAAACGAGTCTGGTATTTTCGCCGATATAGCGACCGGAGGTGTATGCTGTTTGGGCGGGGTTTATAAGTTTAGTCATTACATTTTTAAGCCTGTTGGATATTACAGTAGATATAACCTTATAGTCCGCGTTTAACAGTGTAATCGGCCTCCATCCCTTATATGTATGAGGAGACTTTCCTTTTTTTGGAATAAGTGTTATAATGCCCTCCCGATGTGAGGGAAGCCCACCGCTTTCTGTGAACGAAGTTCTTGCCGCTCGATATAAAAAAGGGCCCACTTCTAACCAGAAACAACGAAAGAACTCGACTGGAAAACCGTTCGACCCTGGGGTTTTCCCCTTTTTCATTGAGTTTAGTGCACTCGTTAGTTCAGCCATAGTAACATCGGAATCAAGCTTTATTTTATCTTCTGTGTTAAGCCTGTTCGTAACATTGTTTGCTATGAATGAAGAGTCCGATATTGTGTCTTTATTTAGGTTATATTTGCTTTGAAAAATATTGGAAAAATTATCAAGTATTTCTTTGGTATTGGAGATAATGTTGTCTCCATCCTGAATATGCTGGATGTTCTTCTTATTGGAGTTTCTCTTTTCTAATGATAGAAAATATTTAGTGTTTCGCTCCCCTTTTTCATGCCAGG